>OX381717.1:10000-224938 GCA_947462335.1 Harmothoe impar | reverse complement strand
CCAGAGTTGCACTGTACGGTAAGTGTAGGGGGGGGAGGGGGGGGTGTAGGGGGGGAGTATGTGTGTGAGGGCAGCAACCAACTGGGGAACCACCAGGCCAGAGTTGCACTGTACGGTAAGTGTAGCGGGGGGGGGAGGGGGGGGTGTAGGGGGGGGGGGGGAGTATGTGTGTGAGGGCAGCAACCAACTGGGGAACCACCAGGCCAGAGTTACACTGTACGGTAAGTGTAGGGGGGGGAGGGGGGGGTGTAGGGGGGGGGGGGGAGTATGTGTGTGAGGGCAGCAACCAACTGGGGAACCACCAGGCCAGAGTTACACTGTACGGTAAGTGTACGGGGGGGGGGGGAGGGGGGGGGTGTAGGGGGGGGGGGGGGGGGGAGTATGTGTGTGAGGGCAGCAACCAACTGGGGAACCACCAGGCCAGAGTTACACTGTACGGTAAGTGTAGGGGGGGGGGGGCAGGTTCTAATGATTGAATGCCGCTGAATCTCCATAATTTCAAGACTCCTAAATTGATCAATTGGCAACAATACAATAAAAAGTCAGCAGGGCTTCATCAACGTTTTTGCTGCCCATTAGTTCCCTGCCTGACATAATGTCTGTCTTGAAGTGCCAATAACCACTACGTAAATAAAATGCTTTATGAATTCAAGTATTGACCTGTGACCTTGTATTGACCTGTGACCTTGTATTGACCTGTGACCTTGTATTGACCTGTGACCTAGTATTGACCTGTGACCTTGTATTGACCTGTGACCTTGTATTGACCTGTGACCTAGTATTGACCTGTGACCTTGTATTGACCTGTGACCTTGTATTGACCTGTGACCTTGTATTGACCTGTGACCTAGTATTGACCTGTGACCTTGTATTGACCTGTGACCTAGTATTGACCTGTGACCTTGTATTGACCTGTGACCTTGTATTGACCTGTGACCTTGTATTGACCTGTGACCTTGTATTGACCTGTGACCTAGTATTGACCTGTGACCTTGTATTGACCTGTGACCTAGTATTGACCTGTGACCTTGTATGCTGCTTACAGAGACGTCAGAGTGTCAGGGCCCCAACTGCCCGCCCCAGGGTTCGTACATCGCGGGTGTCTCCCGCAGCATGGTGTCCCTGAGTCTGGTAGTGGTCGGTGTGCTGCTAGCCAGTCTGCTGTAGGACAGCCCCCCCCCCCCCCTAGGTAAGTTATTACATGTTATATACCTCACACCCTATACCTCATACCTATACCCTAACCCTAACCCTGACCCTGGCCCTGCTGGTGTGGTCCTGTCCAGCCTCAGGCTGCAGTAACAAAACAGCGCCCCCCCCCCCCCCCCCCAGCTAAGCCTCCTAGCTATTAAAGCTACATCTCCTGTATCCCAACCCTACACCTGCCCCTCACCATAGCTCAGTTTACAAAGAGTACCTAAGTTTCATTTAGATCTCACATTTCACCAGTCATGATCTACCGAACCTATGTAGTGCTGAGCTCTTTCAATAGCCAACTTTCAATTTTCGAGAAACAGAGGAATGTTTACACTGATTTAAAAAACAAACAAACATGGTACCGGTAAATGAATTCTAGATTCTCCGTGAGGTTTTAAAGCTGACTAGTCTAGAAGGCATCAAGTTTACTTTTTTTCTTCTTTGTAGTTAATATTTATTCAGGAGGTAGGAGAAAGGTTCCTGTGGATGCTATTTGCATCGGGCTTCCGACCGTGCAGCTAGAGTTGTATTGGTTTCTACATAACGTTGGGAAGTACAAAGGTATTACACCACTAAATAAGCTAGATATAAATCAATGACATGTTTTTAACACTTCTCACCATATTCTCCCCTTTTGTCCTCCAGGGCTGGTGACCACCAACAGTTCCAAGTCTTGTCTTCAGTTCTCCACATTCCAGGATCTGTCTGCCAACTCGTTACTAGGTAAACTGTCCCCGTTGTGACTTAGAGATTTCCAAGAAATCAGAATGCGTTCTGCTGTGACTGAGATTTTGAAGAAAATGTGGCAAGCTTTTATATCGGTATCAATGAGATTTTGAAGAAAGCCTTGAGTTGTATGTAATGTAAATTTTGTAAATCTTGAAGAACATGCCTTGTGTTAACACTGAGATTTTACGAATTTTGAAAAGAATAGAATTGTAAAATATAAGTTTTATATTCTGACTTTTATATTGTCCCACTTGTATGGGAAGTGGTGGAGTATTAGGTTGATAGTTATGTAACTGAGTTGTGTACGGTATTTGTTTATAACGGAATTATGTACACGATAATGTAACTGAGTTGTGTACACGATAATGTAACCGCCGCTGGCTGCATGACTTGTAGTGTGTTTCTAATTACTGTGAATACTAATGAGTAATGACCCAACAATGAAACTAAGGTATGAACTGCTTGTCTAGAATTATACATCTTGTAATTATTATTATGTGATGTTTGATATAATTATCATGAATGAATTGAAACATTGAAAGGTTTAATAATATCAGAAGATAGTGGCATTAATAGCTTTGATATGTTTTGGGACGTACTGAGTGTAATGTTGATGATCTGGTAGACATGTGTTATGGAGGTGAACATGACAATCAACAAGACAATCCATGTCCGTTGTCCGGAGACGAGTCCCGTCAGCATTATAAAGCAGGAGGCGTATGTTACCGCAGTCTGAGCCGTGTACGTGTCGCTACCTTCACGTTGTAGAGTTCAACAATCAGCTGTACGCGACAATTATAGTTACTTCTCAATACTTGGATAAAGTCACGGAGTAATAACGGCTCTGTAATAATCACGCCGTGAGAATCCCACCACATTCCACACGTCAACTTCTGACACTTTTGTACATTTCTGAAGTTGACGCCACGCGGTGTTAATTTGTGTAAAGGTCATCTACATATCTGTTCACAAAGGACCAACTTTGTTAGATCTTCTTGGGTATAGACTAGAAAATAGTCTTAATATGTCTCACTTCCAGTTTTCTATCCCGCCTTGCACAAGTCGCGTCCTTTTTGTAATCAGGTCCAAGTTTTTACTCTGATATTTCACTCGAGCCATTGTTGGCACGAATCTTTTTTTTAAAAGTGAGAGTAACGTCCAGTAACCATGGTTACTGCATATCCCGCCACATTCCAGGTTTCTGATCAGCAATTATTTATACAACTTCACGGTAGAATTGAAAGCAATATTGTCCGCGAGGGAACAAATCTCAAGGTGTGTGCGTCCCGACTTTGTGCGTCAAGTTCTGAACCACGGAACTAAAACAGAAAAACAAACAGATCTGAGTATTGCATTTTGTGTCAACTATTAACTTGTATCTCATAACTTGTAATATATGTTATATCACAGAAATATGTGAAATCGTTCCAGTTCTCCTGGATTTCAGGGAATATATACTTCCCAAAGACCTCTAGATCTATGACTTTATAAGAGTATATTGTGTTCCTGATAATTATTGAAGGGGTGGAGTTACACGTTCTGCCTGAGTAGTCATACACGCCGACATGGAGGAGTAATGCCAGAGATGCCACTTTTCCTACTTTTGTAGCAGTTCCCTCTTTTTGGTTTGAAATTCTGTATTGAATTATGTTAATTTCCTACAAAATATTGACCACATTTTTAAGGTTTCCTACATTTTGTCAACAACTGAGTGGCATCTCTCAATACATACATGTACAAGTGTAGTCTGCATTGTGACCATTCCTTGATACCCTGCCCCTGTACAGATCAGGCACACTGCCTTCTCTGCACGCTGATGCTGCCCTTACTAGGCCAGTCCGTGTGTAAACGGCATTTAAGAATCCCATCTAATATGTAAAATACACGGTAAATACCATTTGAATGCAACTAAACGGGCGGTACCAGTGGGCACGGAGCATTTTGGTAAAACTTATAAACGTAAAGTCCTGAAATAGTGAATCTGCAGTATTCACATCAGCCAAATGATTTACATGTCCCACCCTCAGATAACTTTATATTCATCGTGATTTACTGCATCAAAATCAAATAACATCTTGCGCGTTACAATCCTGCCTGTATGGCCCCTTGTTGTCAGTGTAAACCAGGCGTGAGACGTGCATGGCGTGTGGCGCAGCATGGTATGGTGTTTGTACATAGTGTTTCCTTACTTTACCAATATTAAAGTACAATTTGTATCAAATGTTGTGTTTTGTACCATTATTGTCTGATTTTAGATGGGTATTGTATTCTGTGAATGTGATCTTATACCTCAGTTATTCTTCCCCACTTCCGTAATACCCCGCCTTCAAAGATCGTCCCTCCCTCTCCTTTTTTCGAAAAATTATCTGTTTTACTTGATTCGTTTTAAAGCTCAGTGTGCAGCGTTAGACAGACACACAATGCCGTTAAAAAGGGCTCTTACCATAACCTAATGTACACACGTGTAAAGATTCCCCCCCCCTTCTACAAACAAACACCACGCTTTGTAATCTAGAGAACGAAAATATCAGAAGTCTGTTCTACAGAAGTCAAAGCGTCAATAGGCCCTACATGTGTAAACCCTGCCTGGGGATTATTGTGCCCATACATGGGTAAAAATCGACACGTGCGACACGGTGACACGGCCCTTTTAAGATCGATGGACACAGGGAAATAAGGAACAAAAATCGACCCACTGGGATTTTTCTATAAGTTCTTATGTAGCTAAAAAACGACACGGCGACACGCCCCTTTTGGTAAAAATTGACACGCCGATATGGTCAAACGTTTGGATACCAATGTAGAGGCACATTATTGACGAACAGCCTAGCACACTGAAATTACTTCACTGCATTGACCGGGTTCAAACAATATTCCTAATGTGTATAAATTATGGTTGAAATACACATGCTCTATCGCTTCAAAGGAAAGTAACCTATCTGCCCCGCCTTCCCCTCTCCCCTCTCCCTTACAGCAGTTATTTGCCTTACCTCCCCCCGCCTTGTCTACTGCTACCCCCCCCCCCCCCCACCCCCATGTTACAACGTTATGTACCTCCACACACCTCACTGTTACCGGGCCTTATCCACATGGTCACTTGTTGTCAATGTGTTAAATGTTAATATTCAATATGGTATATAAATGATGATCAAATATACTTAAATTATCACTTATGCATTTATTAATACATGTTGCCTTTTTATCAATTTATGCCAACTCAAAACATGCGCTGTCCTTTATAAGAATAGGTAGAGTAAGAAAGTCATTTATGTATGTCCATTAGAAACCAACGCTGTCTACTTTATGACAAAGCACAAGTAAATACCCACGTCTACAAATCAGTTTTAAAAACTGTATCACAATGTATATCTTCAAGGTTAAAATAGTTAACGATGTAAACATATTTATTAACAAATACAAACAATAGCACCCAAACCATGAACTGCTATGTCTGACTAAAAGGCATGTCCCAAAGTGCTTCATGATGCCCCAGTATTCCACACCTAAACACTGGTCACACACAAACCCCCATCTAAGAGTTCCCCAGAAGTAACACTGCTTATAGTGTTTTGACACGTTCCACATTTGTCAGATGTTTCCCTCCTTTAGCTCACTACTCACACAGAAATAACAATGAAAACAAGAAGTATGGTCAAAAGCAATGAACCAACCACTGTATTTTGATACTCCATGATGTCTTGCTAACATTTTAAATCCCAGCCTTTACATAATGATTATTCCCATGTAATTCAATTACTACTTAGCCTACCTCCTACAGAGGTGCATGGTAATTGGCCTATAGATAATGTGTCCTGTGTAGGTGTGGACTTTAATGTACTCTTAGCTCTAGCCAATCTAGCATTTTAAATACCACAGTATTCCTGAATGAAATCAAGCATATCTTAGGTGTATGGTGAAACCATAGAGAGTTCTGTGGTCAGCCCATGTAACATTATGTCATTTGCTTGAGAAGCTTAACACGATACCGTGTTAATGAAATGGTTGTTATTGTCCCCGTTGTCTGCATATATAAGTGTTTGAACCTTTAACTAAGAGTTGCAGCACTCTACAGAGTGTCGATGTGGATGTGAGTCATGGTTGTAAATTGTAGACGGTGTAGAAGATAAGAAGGGATAACCCAAAACACATATCCAAAATTATAGAAATTCTGTTTCAGAATTCACAGAGACTTAACGTCCATTAGTGCCATGATGTACTGTGACTAGATTTTAGAGAATGCATTTTTCACAATTTGCATCAGACCTGTAACAGGAAACAATGCTGTCCCACAATACACCTGTCTTTGGAGTACAACGTTTTGCTGACATTGATTAAAAGTGTGCAACAAGTCTGTGTGTGTGTTAGTTACTATTGTAACAGTCGTGGACAAATCATCAGAGAAAGCAGGATTTGAACCCACAACCTTTAGACCCATGAGCTAGTGCTCTACCACTGAGCTACCACTTCCCTTACACAGCTCCCCCAGTTTCTATCATGTCCCCGCTGGACAATGATAGAACAGCTCACAGCTTCTAACCAATCCAGCCGATCCAACTGACCATTGACAAGTCCTGTATAGGAAGGACACGATGCAGGATGACAGCCGGTTATGGCACCCCCTCCGCTTTCTTACTGACCTTACTGACTTGTCAATGTGTCAACGTTCACTCGTCACTGCTGAGCTACATCCCTATCTGACTGGGTCGGTTTGGTGTGTGGAAGGTAGTACCGACTTCCCTTACACAATAACGTAGATTCCCAAGTTCAGCTTCACCAGGTTGACTCACGAGCTGCATGGCAACCATCTAGCTTTGTGGTATTTAGAGAAAACCAGAGGACTACTGATCCAAATTCTGGAAAATATATGGTTTGAGACATTTAGGGGCCGCCCATAAAGTACACAGAGAGAAGAAGCAGCGTCAAAAGGGAGTCCAGGCTGCCTCCAGAATGACTCCCCTCTGTGAGGGAGTCCAGGCTGCCTCCAGAATGACTCCCCTCTGGAGGGGAGTCCAGGCCGCCTCCAGACTGACTCCCCTGCCTCCAGAATGGCTCCCCTCTATAGGGGAGTCCAGGCCGCCTCCAGAATGGCTCCCCTCTGTAGGGGAGTCCAGGCCGCCTCCAGACTGACTCCCCTGCCTCCAGAATGGCTCCCCTCTATAGGGGAGTCCAGGCCGCCTCCAGAATGACTCCCCTCTGTAGGGGAGTCCAGGCCGCCTCCAGAATGACTCCCCTCTGTAGGGGAGTCCAGGCCGCCTCCAGAATGACTCCCCTCTGTGAGGGAGTCCAGGCCGCCTCCAGAATGACTCCCCTCTGTGAGGGAGTCCAGGCCGCCTCCAGAATGACTCCCCTCTGTGAGGGAGTCCAGGCTGCCTCCAGAATGACTCCCCTCTGTAGGGGAGTCCAGGCCGCCTCCAGACTGACTCCCCTCTGTGAGGGAGTCCAGGCTGCCTCCAGAATGACTCCCCGCTGTAAGGGAGTCCAGGCTGCCTCCAGAATGACTCCCCTCTGTAAGGGAGTCCAGGCTGCCTCCAGAATGACTCCCCTCTGTAAGGGAGTCCAGGCTGCCTCCAGAATGACTCCCCTCTGTAAGGGAGTCCAGGCTGCCTCCAGAATGACTCCCCTCTGTAAGGGAGTCCAGGCCGCCTCCAGACTGACTCCCCTCTGTGAGGGAGTCCAGGCCGCCTCCAGAATGACTCCCCGCTGTAAGGGAGTCCAGGCTGCCTCCAGAATGACTCCCCGCTGTAAGGGAGTCCAGGCTGCCTCCAGAATGACTCCCCTCTGTAAGGGAGTCCAGGCTGCCTCCAGAATGACTCCCTGCTGTAGGGGAGTCCAGGCTGCCTCCAGAATGACTCCCCTCTGTGAGGGAGTCCAGGCTGCCTCCAGAATGACTCCCCTCTGTAGGGGAGTCCAGGCTGCCTCCAGAATGACTCCCCTCTGTGAGGGAGTCCAGGCCGCCTCCAGAATGACTCCCCTCTGTGAGGGAGTCCAGGCTGCCTCCAGAATGACTCCCTGCTGTAGGGGAGTCCAGGCTGCCTCCAGAATGACTCCCCTCTGTGAGGGAGTCCAGGCTGCCTCCAGAATGACTCCCCTCTGTAGGGGAGTCCAGGCCGCCTCCAGACTGACTCCCTGCTGTAAGGGAGTCCAGGCTGCCTCCAGAATGACTCCCCTCTGTGAGGGAGTCCAGGCCGCCTCCAGAATGACTCCCCTCTGTAGGGGAGTCCAGGCTGCCTCCAGAATGACTCCCCGCTGTGAGGGAGTCCAGGCTGCCTCCAGAATGACTCCCCTCTGTAGGGGAGTCCAGGCTGCCTCCAGACTGACTCCCTGCTGTAAGGGAGTCTAGGCTGCCTCCAGAATGACTCCCCTCTGTAGGGGAGTCCAGGCTGCCTCCAGAATGACTCCCCTCTGTGAGGGAGTCCAGGCTGCCTCCAGAATGACTCCCCGCTGTGAGGGAGTCCAGGCTGCCTCCAGAATGACTCCCTGCTGTAGGGGAGTCCAGGCCGCCTCCAGAATGACTCCCCTCTGTGAGGGAGTCCAGGCTGCCTCCAGAATGACTCCCCTCTGTAGGGGAGTCCAGGCTGCCTCCAGAATGACTCCCTGCTGTAGGGGAGTCCAGGCCGCCTCCAGAATGACCTCCCTCTGTAGGGGAGTCCAGGCCGCCTCCAGAATGACTCCCTGCTGTAGGGGAGTCCAGGCTGCCTCCAGAATGACTCCCTGCTGTAGGGGAGTCCAGGCTGCCTCCAGAATGACTCCCCTCTGTAGGGGAGTCCAGGCCGCCTCCAGAATGACTCCCCTCTGTGAGGGAGTCCAGGCTGCCTCCAGAATGACTCCCCTCTGTAGGGGAGTCCAGGCCGCCTCCAGACTGACTCCCCTGCCTCCAGAATGGCTCCCCTCTGTAGGGGAGTCCAGGCCGCCTCCAGAATGACTCCCCTCTGTAGGGGAGTCCAGGCCGCCTCCAGAATGACTCCCCTCTGTAGGGGAGTCCAGGCCGCCTCCAGAATGGCTCCCCTCTGTAGGGGAGTCCAGGCCGCCTCCAGAATGACTCCCCTCTGTAGGGGAGTCCAGGCCGCCTCCAGAATGACTCCCTGCTGTAGGGGAGTCCAGAATGACTCCCCGCTGTAAGGGAGTCCAGGCTCCCTCCAGAATGACTCCCCTCTGTGAGGGAGTCCAGGCTGCCTCCAGAATGACTCCCCTCTGTAGGGGAGTCCAGGCTGCCTCCAGAATGACTCCCTGCTGTAGGGGAGTCCAGGCCGCCTCCAGAATGACTCCCCTCTGTGAGGGAGTCCAGGCTGCCTCCAGAATGACTCCCTGCTGTAGGGGAGTCCAGGCTGCCTCCAGAATGACTCCCCTCTGTGAGGGAGTCCAGGCTGCCTCCAGAATGACTCCCCTCTGTAGGGGAGTCCAGGCTGCCTCCAGAATGACTCCCCTCTGTAGGGGAGTCCAGGCCGCCTCCAGAATGACTCCCTGCTGTAAGGGAGTCCAGGCCGCCTCCAGAATGACTCCCCGCTGTAAGGGAGTCCAGGCTGCCTCCAGAATGACTCCCCGCTGTAAGGGAGTCCAGGCCGCCTCCAGACTGACTCCCCTGCTGTAGGGGAGTCCAGGCTGCCTCCAGAATGACTCCCCGCTGTAAGGGAGTCCAGGCCGCCTCCAGAATGACTCCCTGCTGTAGGGGAGTCCAGGCCGCCTCCAGAATGACTCCCCTCTGTGAGGGAGTCCAGGCTGCCTCCAGAATGACTCCCCGCTGTAAGGGAGTCCAGGCCGCCTCCAGAATGACTCCCTGCTGTAGGGGAGTCCAGGCCGCCTCCAGAATGACTCCCCTCTGTGAGGGAGTCCAGGCTGCCTCCAGAATGACTCCCCGCTGTAAGGGAGTCCAGGCTGCCTCCAGAATGACTCCCCTCTGTGAGGGAGTCCAGGCTGCCTCCAGAATGACTCCCCTCTGTAGGGGAGTCCAGGCTGCCTCCAGAATGACTCCCCGCTGTAGGGGAGTCCAGGCCGCCTCCAGAATGACTCCCCTCTGTAGGGGAGTCCAGGCTGCCTCCAGAATGACTCCCTGCTGTAGGGGAGTCCAGGCCGCATAAGGGTGCCAGGTGACTCTCAAATGTCTCTTGACGATGAAGGAAGACACATATGGGAAATCTGATAGCTATAAAATCAGAAGACCATTATAATTAGGCCTACAACAGAATTCATTTTATACACCACCATACAGCATGCATGTATACATCATGACTCATTAAAGCACTATGCAGCCCTTAAAGGGTTATGGGTGCTGCCTCACCGACCTTTATCAGTGTTAGATCAGGTCCAGAGATAAGGGCCCTTGGAGATAAGACCGGATTGAAGGTGCTCATTGGTTGCCATGGCAACCACACATGGTTGCCATGGCAACCACACACGTGACTATTAGGTGGGGGCACTCTTCCGGGCAGAAGCCCCAGACACCAGCAGGTGAAAGGGTCAGTAAATGGGATGTCTTATTGAAATTTCCCCACAAAGGTCCAATGTGGCAATAAAAAAGGTCAAGAACGGAAAAAAGTGAAATTTCCCCAAAAAGGCCCAATTTGGTGAGAAAAAAGGTCAAAAACGGAAAAAGTGAAATTTCCCCAAAAAGGCCCAATTTGGCGAGAAAAAAGGTCAAAAATGCAAAAAAGTGAAATTTCCCCTAAAGGCCCAATTTGGCGAGAAAAAAAGTTCAAAAATGGAAAAAGTGAAATTTCCCCAACAGGTCTTTAAGTGAATGCCTCATGGGATTGCCATTTATGTTTTGTATGAAAACCCGTGCAAACCCCCTTTGATGTCAGGTTTGGAGGCACGTGTCCCTGACACCTGATACCCTGCAGGGCAGGGCCTGGTGCTGCTGAGGCTGCATGCTGATTGGTCAGAACAGCACCTTCCCTGCACGGTTGACAGCTGAGGTCCTCTTATCAAGAGAAAATAGTTCAGAATCGAAAAAAAGCGAAATTTCACCAAAAACGTCTAACTTGGCGAGCAAAAAGTTCAGAATCGAAAAAATATATATTGTTAACAGGTATATGGCCCATGCCTGACACAGGGATTGCCACATTTGTTTACAAATGACGCATGTCCTTATGTCCTTCTCGTTAAAGCTAAATAACATTCAAAAAAATAACAGAATATGTCAGAAAAACATGAAAATATTATATTTAATACTTGATCTGTTTTCTTCTAATTTCAGTAGTTTATTGTTCTTTACTCACCAAATTTCTCCCTATCAGAATTTCTTTAGCCTTATTGCCCCTTCTTAGTAGAACCTGAGACTAAAGGTGTGTCACTAAAACACGTCCTGAGGCACCTTCATGCACATAAACACCCCCACTGCCTGCTGTCAGGGTGCGCCGTGGGAAGCAGAGTGTGACCCAGGGACGGGGTGTTTATAACAACAGTTTTAAGGGAGTGATCATGTTTTTAACAACAGGGGGGTAAACAAAAATTGGACCCCTTGACCGGGGGTGTAAAATATTTAGACCCCTAGCTTGGGGGGGGGGGTCAAAAAGATTTGACCAGTTTTGAGACAAAAAGCCCGCGCGTTACTATGCTTCAAAGGGGGTTAAAAAATTTTGCACGCTCCAGGCGCAAATCCACCCCCCCCCTATTATAAAATGATCACTCCCTAAGTTACATTGATTCACCCAGTGGCCCGGGGGGGGGGGGGGGGGACACTTGGTACATTTTGTATACACAGGTGTGCGGCTGGCAAGGGTGGTTTTTGAGCAAAATCCCTCTAGCCAAGGGTCAGCTTTCAGCAAAATCCCTCTAGCCAAGGGTCTGTTTTCGGCAAAATCCCTCTAGCCAAGGGTCTGTTTTCGCTAAAATCCCTCTAGCCAAAGGTCACTTTTACGAATTTTCGCCAAAATTCATGCAAAAAGGGTCACTTTTGACCGAAATCCCTCCAACTGAGGGTCAATTTTCGGCAAATTTCCTTAAACAGAAGCACTTTTGTCCAAAATCGCTCTAATCAAGAGGTGCGTTTGCGTGAAAATTTCGAAAACATAGGCCCTTTTTACCAAAATCCCTCTAGCCAAGGGTAAGGGTTTATCAGAGGCTCAGCCGCACACCAGTGTCAAAATAAATCTGAGTACCCCCCCCCCCCCCGGCCCAGTGGCCCTCCTACATGGCCACATGGGGCATTAAGGGAGTGATCATTTATTATCAACAGGGAGGGGGGGTGGTGGGTTTGGGGGGGGGGGGGAAATTTGGACCCCTTGACCGGGGGGGGGCAAAAAAATTTGGACCCCTCTTGGGGGGGGGGCAAAAAAATTTAACCTGTTTTGAGCCAAAAAGCCCGCGCGTTACTATGCTTCAAAGGGCCCGCGCACGAGCCGATTTTCGACCCTAAGGGGGGGGGGGGGGGGGTAAAAAAAGTTGACCCCTTGACCGGGGGGGGGGGTAAAAAATTTCGCGTGCTCCTCGCGGAAACCCACCGCCCCCCCCCTGTTGTTAATAAATGATCACTCCCTAATAGAGACATTTCTATATCTCCATCACAAAACATCTCTATGTTCTTGTATATAGGCCTATATTAGATATATATAATTATGACTCACATGAATACAACTACTACCCCTCATACTTTTGTTGTTTATGTACCGGTATAGGGAAGTTACCTAGCCCAGTCTTTTTTTTGTTGAACTAGTTATCCTAGACCTGTTGGTCCCAGTTGCGGTAGATGATTCAGCTCTCTCACACCCACGTACATAGCAGTCAGGAAGTAGGAGACTCACGACTCACGACTAAACCAGACATTGTATCATATAGACTTACTTCAACATTCATTAGAAGCAGGAAACATGGGAGGTAGGTGGACAGTTTATATTGATATTCACAATACTGTTGCCTCGGATTGCCTATTTGATTCACAAGAGGGACCCTGAAAGGACACAGACAAGGTGTCCTAGCATCTACCTTGGTTGTCCAACCATACTTTATGAATTCATTATAACACAATTAATGGTGTATATAGAGCACCATTCTATATATAGGTATTACATAACCTAGGACCTCTAACATTGGCAATGTGCCAGGACTCACTGGGTCACCTGCATACATTCTATCTGTGGTGGTTCTACCTGTATACAACCACAACACTCTCTCAGTGGACCCAACATGCCATACTATACCTCCATCTACATCCAACTTATATCTATCATCGCTGTCTCTCATTCATATCATAGATATATCTCTGTTCGGGTTCTCCCTTTATAATACCACATATATTCCACAAGAAATTTAGTCCAACTTTATCCCTTATTGCAATTTACACACTTGATGACATCCAACTTGTTATCAATGATCAGAGAATGCTGAATAAAATGTCATTGCATTGAAAGATGAATCCCACAGTGTTATAGCTCAGAATTATGATAGGCTATAGTTATGTCGACTTATAGATTGTGATGTTATTGAAATCATGGCAATAATGCCATTATACACATGGGTTGTACTACTCTAGGTAATAATTGAACCTTTAATGGTGATTAAATACTACGAAAGGACCGATTATACCATGTATTTATTCCAATATAACATGATTTTAATGACATCACAATCTTGTTAGAAGATGACATCTGTAAGTCGACATAACTATATCCTATTATAGTTCTGAGCTCCAACACTAGGGGTTTCATCTTTCCATGCTTTGAGATTTTGTGCAGCACTCCCTGTTTCTTGATTACAAGTAGGATGAAATTAATTCGGTAAACTGCAATGAAGGACAAGGTGGACTAAATTTCTTCTGTAATATATGTGGTGTTACTTGGGTCACAATGAATTCATAAATTGTGGCTACACAACCAAGGTAGATGCTGGGACACCTTTTCTGTGTCCTTTGAAATTGTATAATTCAAAATACTGGCTTGAGGCTGATATCACATTTGGGCCTTTTGGCTAAGATAAATTTATGTTTATGGAACTGGAAAATGCCTGGAAAATGTCTTTGACAGACCAGGTGTTACTAACTTCGTGTACAGAGTGCCTCTGGACATGTCAGATATTGACATAAAATAGACATCATTCTCTGATGTCTAAAATGTCTCAAAGAGGTATCCTAATCATGTTAGCTGATTTACAAACACTACTGTGGGCGGGTATAGTCAAATTGTTATAAATGTCACCCCTGCAACATGCTCCCCTAATGTCCTGTAGTAAAATTGATGTACATTACCGAGAAATGGTGTCTACACCAATCAATGGAGATGGGCTGAGTGTGTCTGGTATATTTTGGGTCTCTTGTGACGTCACTTTTATATCAGGTATACCGTATAGCAGTGCTCCTGCTGTACTACACTGCAGTAACACTGGTTCCCTTTGCAGGTCGTGCTGCGTCTGTGGTGGCAGTGCTGTACTACACTGCAGTTACACTGGTTCCCTGTGCAGGTCGTGCTGCGTCTGTGGTGGCGATGCTCCTGCTGTACTACACTGCAGTAACACTGGTTCCCTTTGCAGGTCGTGCTGCGTCTGTGGTGGCAGTGCTGTACTACACTGCAGTAACACTGGTCCCCTTTGCAGGTCGTGCTGCGTCTGTGGTGGCAGTGCTGTACTACACTGCAGTAACACTGGTCCCCTTTGCAGGTCGTGCTGCGTCTGTGGTGGCAGTGCTGTACTACACTGCAGTTACACTGGTTCCCTGTGCAGGTCGTGCTGCGTCTGTGGTGGCGATGCTCCTGCTGTACTACACTGCAGTAACACTGGTCCCCTTTGCAGGTCGTGCTGCGTCTGTGGTGGCAGTGCTGTACTACACTGCAGTAACACTGGTTCCCTTTGCAGGTCGTGCTGCGTCTGTGGTGGCAGTGCTGTACTACACTGCAGTAACACTGGTCCCCTTTGCAGGTCGTGCTGCGTCTGTGGTGGCAGTGCTGTACTACACTGCAGTAACACTGGTTCCCTGTGCAGGTCGTGCTGCGTCTGTGGCGGCAGTGCTCCTGCTGTACTACACTGCAGTAACACTGGTTCCCTTTGCAGGTCGTGCTGCGTCTGTGGTGGCAGTGCTGTACTACACTGCAGTTACACTGGTTCCCTGTGCAGGTCGTGCTGCGTCTGTGGTGGCAGTGCTGTACTACACTGCAGTAACACTGGTTCCCTGTGCAGGTCGTGCTGCGTCTGTGGCGGCAGTGCTCCTGCTGTACTACACTGCAGTAACACTGGTTCCCTGTGCAGGTCGTGCTGCGTCTGTGGTGGCAGTGCTCCTGCTGTACTGCACTGCAGTAACACTGGTCCCCTTTGCAGGTCGTGCTGCGTCTGTGGTGGCGATGCTCCTGCTGTACTGCAGCCTGACTGGGGTGGACTCTGTCCCTGTCAGTGTGGACGGCGACTCACCCATCACAGCTTGTCAGTCAGTCCAACACACAGGAACCCCCACACAGATAGAAGGACTAAGGTATTCTTGCACCATTACAACGGACAACAGAGCCAGCGTTCTCCGCGATATCAAGGCGGACCATATCTTGTCCTTAAAGATTGATATCAATGAGGACATCCAAGACTTTGTCTTTAGAAAAGAGAGTTTTTCAAAGGATTTGGAGAGTTTGAGAATATCTACAACTTTCCCCATGCTGATATCTTCAGGAGCATTCAGGGGGTCTGGCAAGATGAAACAACTGGCTCTTACCCAGCGTTATGATAAATTAGATATGAATACAAATAATGCAACTCTCAGTGTGGGGAAGAACAACTGGACGTCCTTACAGTTGGAGGCTGGCTGGCTGATGCCCCTTACTGAACTAATAGAGCTGTACCTAGCCCTCAACGGCATAGAGAGCTTCCCGAACATGCAGTTCTGTCATCTCAAAGTGTTAAAGCGTCTGAGTATCATGGGCAATAGGATAAACAGCCCAGAGGGACTCGGCATCACATGCAACAGTTCACACGGACCTTGTACTCCTTGTTTACCTAATGTGGAAGTTCTGATCCTTAGGGAAAACCCAATTAAAAATCTCAACATCAACATTTGTTATAATCTACCTAATTTAATGACGCTGGAGTTAACTGGGTGTTCTTTGGAATCTGTGAATCTGGATTTATTGCTGTCCCCTAGTATGGAAACTCTAGATATCAGATCCAATAACCTATCTTCCCTCGTTATAGATGACCTAAGTATCTGCAATTCCTCACATCTACTGCATCTATATCTCAACAACAACAGACTACAGACTATGTCTGCAGGATTATTTGGCTGTATAAACCGGCTAAAAGAACTAAATGTACCCAATAACTTACTGAGTGAGGAGTCGCTGATCATGGCTGGTCTGAATAACCTGACAGACTTAATATGGCTTGATATAAGTTACAATAACCTGACCACTCTCCGTGCAAACCTCATAGGGAACATGGGCAAGTTACAACGCCTGGACTGTAATGGTTGTGGCTTGAAACAAATTGGACTAGATAATTTCATCAATTCTGACATCATGTTTTTGTATCTGAGGGAGAACAGATTGCATTCAATTGATTGTTCTACATTTATACAGCTTAAAGATCTGTACACGCTTGATCTGAGTTACAATCATTTAGTTTCTGTACCAGACTTTTCTGGTCCAATTTCAACATTTCGGGCTTTAATACTGGATAGAAACGATATCACTGAAATTGAGCCTGAAAGACTTTCTGGTTTGTCATATCATTTGTTAAACTTATCACTGGCATTCAACCAGATCAGGAATATTCCCAACAATGCCTTTTCCAACTTGCTTTACCTCCAGGCTCTAGATCTTAACAATAATTACCTGAAGGCTTTAAAGTTTGATCGTGAATTGCCCTACAGCCTGACCACCTTGAGATTAAGTAATAATTTCCTTACGGCTATTCCGTCTGTGATGTTAAAGGTCAATCATCTGAAGACCATTGACCTCAGCTGGAACAGGATCAGAAAAGTACAACCCATGATATCAGATACTATGACAACACTAGACCTGTCCTTTAATAGCATCACCAAGTTTGAGTGCCTGCTGTCTGATCTCAAGAACCTCCAGCTGCTAAACCTGACACACAACAAGCTAAGGACGTTAAACAAAGATGTATTTTTAACTGATGCACACCCACAGGTCTTCCTAGAGGGTAACCCCCTACATTGTGACTGTCAGCTGGAGTGGATTCTTACCACCAAGTATGACAGGTTGGTACCTAGTGTATGTCTTTAATTAGTTCATTCAGCATTTAGGTTTGTATTAGGATATGTTGATATTGTTGAGCATATATGGGGTATGTCTATATATCTATAGGTGATCAACTCTGGAGGGCATGGTAATTGTGTTACTATGTGTTACTATGTTTCTATTCATATGAACAAGGACAATTTATATGTCAATATGAGACACCTAATAATTAAGGTTAAAGAATGCATTCAATAAAACCAATTGTTTTACAGAGTGTATTAAACATATAGGGGTGTAACGGGCAGCTGTGACTGCCACAGCCCTGTATATAAGGTGGACTGCTTCCCCAGAGAAGTCAGTCAGGTTTGGGACTGCTGAGGCAACACCACCCTGCACTCCGGGTTAACTCTATGCTGTAGTTGTTACCCTACTGTATTATTTTATAAGATCTGGTTCTGATCGCTGTTTTAACTGACAGTTACTGCAGTAAAATAATACTGAGTGTTTTCTTTAATAAAGTCGCTGTATATTAAAGTCTAATTGTACCTTGTCTGGTCTTTGTTCTCATGAAGTCACACTAGTAATAAGCGACCAACTACATTGGTGCCATGACCATTTGAACGAACCAACCTTGATAAGTGTATTTAATTTAGGCTTTCGTATATGGACTACCTGTACGAATTTGTCAACTCGTTCAGCGGTAGGACTAAAACCCCTGCTGAGAAAAGAGGGGAGGCCGTATAGAATGTACGGTTCTTCACTGGCAAAGATGTCAGGAGGGAGAGACGGGCAGCCCTGGAGGTGCCCGAAGACAACCTCTTCCACAAAGCAATAGGTGATCCTATTGTGGAGGCTTTCGCCAAGGGTGAGGATGGAGAGCAATCTCCGGTCCCGGGAGCCTTTGACATTAGCCCCGGGAGATTGTTGGACTCCTTATCCACGAACCTTTTCTGCCCTGAGGGAGAGAAAATACTGGGCAGAGAGACAAGATCTCTCCCGTCGGTTCTACAACGGCGGGAGGGGATCCTTCATTGGATCCAAACTGAAGGTATGTCGGCGAGAGTCGACGCGTTAGACTCTACTTGGGTCGGGACTGAGGTCACACCCGAGGAGGCTCGCGTTCTGCAGTCGGAGGACGAGATGGACACCGAGTGTGCTCCTCTCGTTGGCTCCGGCTCACCCTCGGTACCAACCGAGCCCAACATTGAGGGGGAGGAAGGTTCTGGGGAGGAATTTGATCCGGGCGGACCAGCTGGTTCTAGCCCGCCGGGCAGAACCGACGGTTCTAGCCCACCTAAACCCACTGACGGTTCTGACAGTGCGGCACCAAAGGGGCCAGATGATGGTTCGCTTTCTGACGGTTCCACGGTGAAGCCGAAGCCTGAACCCGTGAAGAAACGGAAGAGGAAGCACAAGAGGAAGGCGGCAACGCCTGCCTCTGAGCCTACTCCTACTGTGGAAGGCGACCCATTGATGGCTGGCGGTTCCCATGAGATCGATGAGCAGACTGCCGCGGCTGATACCATCTTATACCGTCAACTCATCCCTGACTTTCCAGTACTCCCTGGCACTGGCTGCCGTTGCTTGTTTGTCATGGTTGTCTGGCCATCCTTTCAGTATCATATGATACAGTTCATTCAACTCGTCTGCTGTTTTCAGCTGAAATTCTTTATATCTTTTGGGCGAGACTGCTACAAAATCAATCATATTGATTGGTATCATCTCAATGTCTTCCTGCGTTGTTGGCAAACTTGCTCTGCTCAGTGCATCTCCCATTGGAATATGCTTTCCCGGCACATATGTCACTTTCAGGTCATAGTGTTGCAGTTTGAGCATCATACTCTGTAATCTCTACTCCTACTGTGGAAGGCGACCCATCTATGGCTGGCGGTTCCGATGAGATCGATGAGCAGACTGCCGCCTGAGGCCGACAGTTGTCGAATCTCGGGCGAACCGTTGGTTACGAGCGAAAGCAGCCCACGCTCGTCTCGAACTCTCTTTGGGGACCAGGAAGAACCGGAGCTTGACTGACCTTCAGGGTGAGTCTGGCTGGTTGTCTCTTCCGAATCCCCATACGGAGAGCGGTTCAGATGACGAAGACTGGTTGACTGGTGACGGCCATCCTATTGACTGGTACCTTGTGTACATCAGTTCAGTAGTCGAGGGCTCGAAACAGAACATTACCAAGTCGGCTCGCACCAAGCTGAAATATGCTTGGAAGTACTACGTGCGGGGTGATCCCTGCCCTTATGTACGCTGCCAACCGAGCGGTGACTCCGCTAGGGCAGCAGAGCGATGGCCAGACCTCCTCAGGTTTGCTCGTCACTTGGTGGAGAAGCACATCAATGTGCGACCCTACCTTATCCCCTACCGGTATCGTCGGTTGTGTTACCGCCGGTCGCTGACCAGCTGCCTCGGCAGCCTAGGGAGCGCTTCGGTGATGCACTGACCATCGTCCAGAACTCGTTGGGCGATGAGTGTGCGGATCAGATGGCTTCTACACATGTAAAGCAGTATGTGTGGAAAGCCCAGCAGAAGGGCAAGGCCACCGAGGAGGGATCCTCACCTGTTGTTGATGACAACCAGGGTGGGATCCAACAGTCGGATGGGGCGTCAGCTCATCCTTCTGCTCCTACTCAGCAGGAAGCCCACTCTTCGCCTGTTCGGGTGGAGGAGGAGGCGGCTTCTGGTTCCGAGCAGGAGATGGCGATGGGCTGGAAGGTTTACCTTCATTGCCCGGAGACAGACCCAACTTCGATACTGGTTTCTCTGACCTCTTGGCCCAAGGCGTTGAGAGATTCAGAGCAAAGATGGCAGAAAACTCTAGTAGACTGCTGCAGTATCAAGTCTACCTGGTAGAACGGTCTTTTTACAGCAACCTCCAGTTGCTGAAGGATGAGGCCATTCGACAGGGTGAAGCTTGGGTGGCTGAACGTACCAGATTGCTCGCCGAGTGTGAGCGAAATCTGGACCAAGATCACGCTTTTTGGAAAGCAACGATCGCTCAGCTCGAGTCCCGACTGAATACCTGTGACGCCAGGTTCTTTGGGGAGCTCTGGCTGAAGTCGACAGATTGGGAGAGGGCTGGTTTTCCAGACCTCCGGTCAGTGTTGGGGCTGATTCCAAACGGAAGTCTCAACCACCGAAATCTACCGATTGGGGTGTTGAATGTCGTCAGCATACTAGACTCATAGTCCAACTTGATTTATAGGTAGCCTGATTTTGTGTCTAATACAGAGAACATCTTTGCCTCTGGTATGGACACCAATATCTCTTCAACTGTTGGGATCGGATAGTGTTCTCTAAGTACTGCCTTGTTCAGATCTCGTGGATCTAGACATATTCTTATGTCTTTGCCGGGTTTCACTGCTACTACCATCGAGCTTACCCAATCAGATGGCTCCTTGACTGGCGTAATGTGCTCATTTGCAGCCATCTCTTTTAGCTTCTCTTTTATATTTTTTCTCAACGCCTCTGGTTGTTTCCGTGGCCCATGCTGGACTGGTCTTACAGTAGGATCTATTTTCAGACTCACAATACCTGGTAGTGTGCCTGTTGACAATTCCACCTCCGGGTAGTCTTCTTGTATACTACTGATTCTTTTGATCATTCCCAGCTCTTCACAATATTGCCCTGACAACAGAGCGCACTGTTCTATGTCAACGACATAGAATTCCACATCAACTCTCATGGATTTAAAATCCAACGGCACTGTCACCATTCCTTTGACCGCTATTTTGTGCTTCGTGTATGATTGAAACCTCTGCTTTGTAGCTATCAGCTTTGGTTTGGGTTCTAAGGAGTTGTATAGGTGTACCGGCATCAAAGATCGTTTCGCTCCTGTGTCAAGTTGGATCTTGATTTTCTTTCCGCCAATTTTCACTGACTCCCACCATTTCTCTTCAGATGTTACTGTATTAATCTGGACTTCATTTTCTTGAACTGTCTTGATCATGTAAGCACCCTCACCTTCACTGCTATCATCAGTTGAATCATACTCACTTGACGAGGTATCGACTTGATGTACGTCTTTAAAAAAACACATCTGTGCAAAGTGCCAATTCTCTTACACTTTATGCAAGTTCTACTTTGTGCTGGGCAATATTTATGATCCTTGTCGTAGCCGCACATTTGACACTGATCCTCCTCTCCTTTCTTGTCTTTTCGCTCTCTGTAGCTGGCTTTTTGGACACTCTGTTGGATCCCTTCTCAGTTTTCCAGTCTCGTCCTAAATTCTTGTCTGATTTCCAGTCTCGTCCAGAATTCTTGTCTGATTTCCTCCCGTATTTCTGATATCCCGCAGCATGAATCTTTGAGTCTTCTTCTTCTCCTATCACTGACAGGGATTCTCGGGAGGCCTCATTAAAAAAGGACTATCCACACTGTTAGATAACTATCATCTAACATAAACAACATAACCTCATTCATCTCATTTAATTATTATCCTGAATTTGCACTTAAAGTAGTAATTGTTATTATTTTTTTATGCCGAAGTGGTGGCGTAGCCACCTGGTGGTGCCGCCAGGCACCACCAGAACGAGGTATATGATGTTTGCACTTTACCAGAAGTCAGAACGGGCACCGCCATCTTGGATTGTGCCGCCATCTTGGATTAAGGAGTCACAACACAAATTGTGCTATGTGATAACAATAATATAAATCAACCTTTGATAGTTCCTGAGGTTGATTATAATCATACCTACCCCCCCTAATATGGAGCCAAGGAATTCAATGGTTCTATCCATTTGTTGCTAATACAGCTGGTTGCCTAGCAACAGCTATTCTAATTGTTTATCTGCCTAGCAACACACATTTTCATGGTCCTAAGGTTGATTATAATCATACCTACCCCCCCTAAAATGGACCCAAGGAATTCAATGGTTCTATTGGTTTGTTGCTAATACAGCTGGTTGCCTAGCAACGGCTATTCTAATTGTTTATCTGCCTAGCAACACACATTTCCATATTCTTGAGGTTGATTATAATCATACCTACCCCCCATAATGGACCCAAGGAATTCAATGGTTCTATTTGTTTGTTGCTAATACAGCTTTTTGCCTAGCAACATCTATTCAAATTGTTTATCTGCCTAGCAACACACATTTACTTACCCCCTAACATGGACCCAAGGAATTCATAGGAAATGCCATATTTGAAGTAACATCATCCTTCCCCCTGATAACCCCTTCCCGGCCCTGCCTATTTGGTGTCTTGAATGGGTTCCCTTCAAACATACCAACCATGTAAACATTATTTTTCTTTGAATGCAAGAATTGCGGTTGTTGCCGCGTACAAAAATGCCTGAGGCATTTTTTTACGCGGCAACAACCGCAATTCTTGTTTCACATTTTTCCAATTGAATGAATGTTAATATCTTTATAGCTATACATAAATGATAGAACTTGTGGTATATCTAAATTAGTAATCTTTTGATCGAAATTAAAGTTTCCTAGTTTCTTCTGTTTAATAAAGCCCGATATATGAAGAAAACCAGGACAGAAGGCTCCAGCAGGCAAGTTCCAAAAGCGTTCAACACAGGAAGCTTTTTTATGCAGAGGTAATTCTATTTCAAAAAATATAATTTATGATTCATGAGATTAGCTGTATGATGATCCTTTGATCTGTGTCTGAAATAAGACTTGGCTTTGGTGACAAATAACAATCTATGGTAGGGCCTATAGGGTTGATTCAATCAAAAGCATTATAGAGAAATAAACAACCCAACAATTACCAATCATTATTATCAAGAATTATTTCCGTTAATCAAAGATATTTCATGACATTTCCGAGAAGTTTCAAATTATTGATATACATCAATATTAAAAGTTCGTTACATTTCACAGGCTTTAGTTATAGTGCATTTCAAACAATCATTATCACCGGCAAAAACTGACACAGAAACTCTCACAAACGCTGTCGTAATATATTCTATTTGTGACTTATTTGCTAACATCAGTGAATGTAATTGTAGGTGGCTGACCTGGACACACTGCAGTGTACAACGTCCGGTCGTGGTGGGAGCGTCACGTCTGGTGTGACTGCTGTAGACTTCCTGTGTCCGTACACTGAGGAGTGTAGAGCCTGGGACTGTGGGGAATACTGCTGTAAGGAGGACCCTGAGTGCCCCTGTAACGTGTTCTGCTACCCGGAATGTACGTGCTACCACAAACGTAACCACAAAGTGGACTTCATGAACTGTACGTCCAGACACATGACACATCTACCACCCACAGGTCCCACCTACGTCACACACATCTACCTAGATGGCAACAACCTCACCTACCTCAACTTGCATGATCGGGATTTCCCCGCATTGACAACTCTTTTTGTGAACAAAAGTAACGTCTTGAATGTACATCCTGGGGCTTTCAAGAAGCTGAACATGTTGCATGTTCTGCATCTTCAACAAAATCACATTGAGGAAATCAACTCAAACACATTCAGTAATGTGTTCGCCTTGAAGGAACTATATCTTCAAGATAACCAAATTAGCTCAATTGAGAATAATAGCTTTTCAGATAATCTATACCTTAGAATCGTAAATCTACATGGAAATAACCTAACATACCTCAATTTGTCACTTTTTGAGGAATTAAATTTCTTGGTGGAACTGACCCTGCATGGTAACCCCTGGTCCTGTGATTGTGAGATTGGGCCGGTGTTTCAGAAATGGTTGACAAAGCATTCTCAGGTTGTCACAGACATTGCTGATGTCTACTGTGTGAATGAGACCCTGTACACAGTGGGGGGCACTGAATTAAACAGCCGCAACACCAGGGAAGCCGGCAGGGAATTCAGCAACGCTAATTTGGTGATTGATATTGATTTTTCCTATATTTGCAATAATGGCAGTGTTCTAACAACAATCAAATACAAACACATCAAGTCCATCACTGAAGTCACATCCCTCGCAGTTGCCTTTGGTGTATTCATGTTGTGTGTAATAGCCGTTTACAAAAACCTGTTGTTGATCAAAGTGTGGGTGTATAACCGGTTTGGTGTGCGCTTACATCGGGAGGCGAATGACAATGTTGACAAGCCGTATGATGTGTTCCTGATGTATCCTAGACAGGAGGACAGGTTTGTGGTACAGCATCTACTGCCGCAACTGGAGGAGGGGGACATGTCCTACAGGGTAGTTGTTAATACATTGATACATACATTAAGTGTTATAACCCTAACCCTACAGGGTAGGTGTTAATACATTAATACATACATTAAGTGTTATAACCCTAACCCTAGACAGGAGGACAGGTTTGTTGTACAACATCTACTGCCGCAACTGGAGGAGGGGGACATGTCCTACAGGGTAGGTGTTAATACATTAATACATACATTAAGTGTTATAACCCTAACCCTGGACATGAGGACAGGTTTGTGGTACAGCATCTACTGCCTCAACTGGAGCAGGCAGACATGTCATACAGGGTAGGTGTTGTAGGCTCCTAGAGTTGTACTTTTGCGAATAGGGCCTACTCTACTCTTCACTAAACATACAAAACTACTTTTATTATTATTATAATGGTCTATTTAAGCGCAGGTGTCTCAAATAAGCGCAGGTCTCATTTAAGCGCAGGTCTAGGACTCCTCTGAAACTCAAAATCTCACTTTGAAGGGACTCACATAAGCACAGGACCATGTAGAAGTGCAGGGGGTAACAAGGACGCAGGGTCACTTAAATACGATAGGATACAATACTTATAATTTTCATTGCATGAGTTCTGGTTGTGTTTTTGACTCACTGCAGGTTTGTCTGGAGGGTCGTGACTGGCCACCTGGAGGAGATAGAGCTGAGACTATTATAGCGTCTGTACAGCAGAGTAAGCGCACCGTCCTGCTGGTGTCTGAACACCACTTCACCACCCAGTGGTGTGAGTTCACGTTTGAGGCCGGCCACTACCAGGTAGGGATGTGTGTTATCCACCCTCAATGTGGGACAAGGATGAAGCTGCTGCCCCAACCAGACGTCTGAAGGTCTCACATCACCTCCCACCGTCTGAGACTGGGTTAAACCTGCCGCTCTGAGACTGGGTTAAACCTGCCGCTCTGAGACTGGGTTAAACCTGCCGCTCTGAGACTGGGTTAAACCTGCGGCTCTGAGACTGGGTTAAACCTGCCGCTCTGAGACTGGGTTAAACCTGCCGCTCTGAGACTGGGTTAAACCTGCGGCTCTGACACTAGTCTCCCCAACACCCATTACACCCCCACCCCCTGTCTTACATGTTGCACAAATATTTATATGACAAGGCTCTGTATTAAAATAAATTCTCTTGTGTAATCCTAACCCATGTATATAAGCCACACCTTTAGCTTTGCTGATTTAGTACCGTACTCAACTAGTGAAACCCTTGTATACATTGTGCATGTTTGGAATCAAACTAAAGCTGGGTTTGATTCACATCCAAGCTGTGACTTCTACCAAAGAATCTGTACCGTAAAACCTCGTGTATAAGCCGCGGCTTATACGCGAGTTTTTACTACTATGGTACAGTACTAAAGCCACCATAATCAGATCGCTGATGCGGCTTGTAGGATATGTCCAAAGTCGGGGTGCGGCTAATACGAGAGTTAGGCTTATACGCGAGGTTTTACGGTAGTAGTTAGATTCAGCATTCTTGTACTTCTTCCAGGTGTTGATGGACAAACAGATCCGCCTCATCATCATTCTCACTGATGAGAGGCTGAAGGCTCGCATGAACCGTACCATGAAGATGTACACCAGCACCAACGCCTTCCTGGTGGTCGGGGAGAAGTGGTTCTGGAAGAAGCTGAGGTACTACCTCGCTGACAACCCGCGCGGTGCCGACGGGGAAGCTGAGAGAGAGTTTCAACTCATGCAGGTTTATGTTAACCAGGGGCAATAAGGGTACATCAACCAGGGACATCCACCAGGGACATCCACCAGGGACGTCCACCAGGGACAATAAGGACAGGTCCAACTGAATACATATGAATTGTGTATCAGGTTAGGGGGGGGATGAAATTAGAACCACATAGATTTTGATATTTCAGGCTTATTTATGGCCTATAAATGGTTAAAGGTGCATAGTCCAACCAAATTGGGCTCATACCGGTTCTAGTTCAGGTGTCACCATGTTAGTTCTTTAGTCCATATATATAGCGCTGGGCACTGCCAGGTCGTTAAGCATAAACCTCGGTGGCCAGGGGTCCGTACCTCTCTTATCTTCTTCAAAGATAAAGCCACCTTAATTACCCCTGGAGGGTTGTGGGGGCAGATTAGGGACAGGGTGGGGGTCAGTCTCGGATACCCAGAGGCTCAGTCTCCATAGGGGTAGCATTGGAGCTGCTCACTGCATTCAACAATAGCAGAAGAAACCCTCAAACTGTGATGTCAAACATGTTTCATAGAAATGATCAAGGTGTACGATAAATAAGACCATTGGGGTCTCAGGTCTGAAATTTTGAATAATAACCAAAAGGAAGTATGTATGTTTAGCTAAGTTTAGCTGCACAATGAGTTATACTGTAGATTTACAATATAAAACATATTTTATATACATAAAAAATATACAGTATCAAACATATCTCCGTGTATGTACTTTTGGTTTTGAAACCAAAAAAGACACCCTTTTATTACATGATGGTATGGCCTTGTCTATGCTAAGCCTATGGGGCCTCCATACTCCAAGCCTATGGGGTAGCCATACTCCATGGCCTCCAAATTTGTTGATTTTCGTCATTTTAAGGCAGTAGGGCCATGTAATAAACACAAAACCCCAATTATTAACATAAATGCACATCATACATCACTCATTGAGGCTGGGTCATATCACACTCAGCCTTCGGCATCATGTGATATGACCCAGCTTCAACTTGTGAAGTATGATATGCATGTATGTCAATGACGTCTATGTATCCTGTAAATGTACACTATAACTCACTGTGCAGATTCACTTACTTCTGACAGTGCAGAGCCTGCAGTCTCGGACTCCCAGCACAATACTAAAGTATGGGCTGGGAGCAGGGGTGCATTTGACTTTTGCGCCAATTTGGTGGCGCAAATCAGTATCTAGTGGCAATACACATCAAACTACAAACAGATCATTATCTAGATCAAAGGGGTAATTAAAATATGTGTATTGGGCGGTATGGCAGGCTGCTCCCAGGCTATCCACCTGGTAGGATAGACGCTGGCCGAGGCTGCAGAGCCTGCATTATATGACATTTATAAAGTGAATGTACAGTTGTGTCTCCACCTGTAGCTGGTGTAACATGTGTACCATGTGGTGTAACATGTAACTATGTAACATGTTACACAACAACATGTGTACCATGTGTAGCTGGTGTAACATGTGTACCATGTTGTTATGTAACATGTAACTATGTAGCATGACATGCAGCATGTGGACATGTAGCTGGTGTAACATGTGTACCATGTTGTGTAACATGTAATTATGTAACATGACATGACAGCATGTGGACCTGCCCGTAACCCTCATCACGTCCACAATTATCCAACACACGGCTTACAGTAAAGTTACATTCAATAAACTCATATGACTTGCAGCTATTTGTACTCAAAGTGATGCTAATCAATCTAATACGTATTGTTATCCAAAATAAAGAGTTGTGTTTTTGATGGGATCCAGCTAGTCAGCCGTAACAAAATGTAAGCGGCATAACTGGTCCGGGGGGGGGGGGGCGGGAAGCTGTCATGCCTTTTGATATCTAGATACATTTCTGCATAGGAATGTCGTCCTGGAAAGTATGCTCTTGATCTATTTCAATTTTGGTTCTAATTCAGAATTAATATTTTTTTAGTATAGTTCTAATCATGTTTTCACTTGGGGTTCAAAGAAGTTTGGAATTAGTTTACTTTAAAACTATTTATTGCAATAGTATGTAGGAATAAACCACTCCTACATTGGTAAGGTTATTGTTGTTTTTTGGCAACTTGACAACACACCTAGGCTATAAACTTGCCTTTAAGTTAACTGCTGTAGGGCCTGTAGGGCTATCATAGCCTATGTTACCTTTCCATGCAATGCCTCAAAATATAACAGTGCTGCCCTCTGGTGTGAGAATATTCAAATGGGTAGATATGGGTTGTGTAGGCACCGCGTGGGGATGGGGTAGATATGGGTTGTGCAGGCACCGCGTGGGGATGGGGTAGATATGGGTTGTGCAGGCACCGCGTGGGGATGGGGTAGTGGGGTAGATATGGGTTGTGCAGGCACCGCGTGGGGATGGGGTAGATATGGGT
The DNA here is from genome assembly GCA_947462335.1 of Harmothoe impar. Lineage (NCBI taxonomy): Eukaryota > Metazoa > Annelida > Polychaeta > Phyllodocida > Polynoidae > Harmothoe > Harmothoe impar. The sequence goes on along the minus strand of OX381717.1, from coordinate 196,684 downwards.
TGTGCAGGCACCGCGTGGGGATGGGGTAGATATGGGTCGTGCAGGCACCGCGTGGGGATGGGGTAGTGAGGTAGATATGGGTTGTGCAGGCACCGCGTGGGGATGGGGTAGATATGGGTTGTGCAGGCACCGCGTGGGGATGGGGTAGATATGGGTTGTGCAGGCACCGCGTGGGGATGGGGTAGATATGGGTCGTGCAGGCACCGCGTGGGGATGGGGTAGTGAGGTAGATATGGGTTGTGCAGGCACCGCGTGGGGATGGGGTAGATATGGGTTGTGCAGGCACCGCGTGGGGATGGGGTAGTGGGGTAGATATGGGTTGTGCAGGCACCGCGTGGGGATGGGGTAGATATGGGTTGTGCAGGCACCGCGTGGGGATGGGGTAGATATGGGTTGTGCAGGCACCGCGTGGGGATGGGGTAGATATGGGTTGTGCAGGCACCGCGTGGGGATGGGGTAGTGGGGTAGATATGGGTTGTGCAGGCACCGCGTGGGGATGGGGTAGATATGGGTTGTGCAGGCACCGCGTGGGGATGGGGTAGTGGGGTAGATATGGGTTGTGCAGGCACCGCGTGGGGATGGGGTAGATATGGGTTGTGCAGGCACCGCGTGGGGATGGGGTAGATATGGGTTGTGCAGGCACCGCGTGGGGATGGGGTAGATATGGGTTGTGCAGGCACTGCGTGGGGATGGGGTAGATATGGGTTATGCAGGCACCGCGTGGGGATGGGGTAGATATGGGTTGTGCAGGCACCACGTGGGGATGGGGTAGATATGGGTTGTGCAGGCACCGCGTGGGGATGGGGTAGATATGGGTTGTGCAGGCACCGCGTGGGGATGGGGTAGATATGGGTTGTGTAGGCACCGCGTGGGGATGGGTAGATATGGGTTGTGCAGGCACCGCGTGGGGATGGGGTAGATATGGGTTGTGTAGGCACCGCGTGGGGATGGGTAGATATGGGTTGTGCAGGCACCGCGTGGGGATGGGGTAGATATGGGTTGTGTAGGCACCGCGTGGGGATGGGGTAGATATGGGTTGTGTAGGCACCGCGTGGGGATGGGGTAGATATGGGTTGTGTAGGCACCGCGTGGGGATGGGGTAGTGGGGTAGATATGGGTTGTGCAGGCACCGCGTGGGGATGGGGTAGTGAGGTAGATATGGGTTGTGTAGGCACCGCGTGGGGATGGGGTAGTGGGGTAGATATGGGTTGTGCAGGCACCGCATGGGGATGGGGTAGTGGGGTAGATATGGGTTGTGCAGGCACCACGTGGGGATGGGGTAGATATGGGTTGTGCAGGCACCGCATGGGGATGGGGTAGATATGGGTTGTGCAGGCACCGCGTGGGGATGGGGTAGATATGGGTTGTGCAGGCACGGCGTGGGGATGGGGTAGATATGGGTTGTGCAGGCACCGCGTGGGGATGGGGTAGATATGGGTTGTGCAGGCACCGCGTGGGGATGGGGTAGTGAGGTAGATATGGGTTGTGTAGGCACCGCGTGGGGATGGGGTAGTGGGGTAGATATGGGTTGTGCAGGCACCGCGTGGGGATGGGGTAGATATGGGTTGTGCAGGCACCGCGTGGGGATGGGGTAGTGGGGTAGATATGGGTTGTGCAGGCACCGCGTGGGGATGGGGTAGTGGGGTAGATATGGGTTGTGCAGGCACCACGTGGGGATGGGGTAGATATGGGTTGTGCAGGCACCGCATGGGGATGGGGTAGATATGGGTTGTGCAGGCACCGCGTGGGGATGGGGTAGATATGGGTTGTGCAGGCACCGCATGGGGATGGGGTAGATATGGGTTGTGCAGGCACCGCGTGGGGATGGGGTAGATATTGGTTGTGCAGGCACCGTGTGGGGATGGGGTAGATATGGGTTGTGCAGGCACCGCGTGGGGATGGGGTAGTGAGGTAGATATGGGTTGTGTAGGCACCGCGTGGGGATGGGGTAGTGGGGTAGATATGGGTTGTGCAGGCACCGCGTGGGGATGGGGTAGATATGGGTTGTGCAGGCACCGCGTGGGGATGGGGTAGATATGGGTTGTGCAGGCACCGCGTGGGGATGGGGTAGATATGGGTTGTGCAGGCACCGCGTGGGGATGGGGTAGTGGGGTAGATATGGGTTGTGCAGGCACCGCGTGGGGATGGGGTAGATATGGGTTGTGCAGGCACCGCGTGGGGATGGGGTAGTGGGGTGGATATGGGTTGTGCAGGCACGGCGTGGGGATGGGGTAGTGAGGTAGATATGGGTTGTGTAGGCACCGCGTGGGGATGGGGTAGATATGGGTTGTGCAGGCACCGCGTGGGGATGGGGTAGTGGGGTAGATATGGGTTGTGTAGGCACCGCGTGGGGATGGGGTAGTGAGGTAGATATGGTTTGTGCAGGCACCGCGTGGGGATGGGGTAGTGAGGTAGATATGGGTTGTGTAGGCACCTCGTGGGGATGGGGTAGATATGGGTTGTGTAGGCACCGCGTGGGGATGGGGTAGATATGGGTTGTGCAGGCACCGCGTGGGGATGGGGTAGTGGGGTAGATATGGGTTGTGCAGGCACCGCGTGGGGATGGGGTAGTGAGGTAGATATGGGTTGTGTAGGCACCTCGTGGGGATGGGGTAGATATGGGTTGTGCAGGCACCGCGTGGGGATGGGGTAGTGAGGTAGATATGGGTTGTGCAGGCACCGCGTGGGGATGGGGTAGTGGGGTAGATATGGGTTGTGCAGGCACCGCGTGGGGATGGGGTAGTGGGGTAGATATGGGTTGTGCAGGCACCGCGTGGGGATGGGGTAGATATGGGTTGTGTAGGCACCGCGTGGGGATGGGGTAGTGGGGTAGATATGGGTTGTGTAGGCACCGCGTGGGGATGGGGTAGATATGGGTTGTGTAGGCACCGCGTGGGGATGGGGTAGTGGGGTAGATATGGGTTGTGCAGGCACCGCGTGGGGATGGGGTAGATATGGGTTGTGCAGGCACCGCGTGGGGATGGGGTAGATATGGGTTGTGCAGGCACCGCGTGGGGATGGGGTAGTGAGGTAGATATGGGTTGTGCAGGCACCGCGTGGGGATGGGGTAGTGGGGTAGATATGGGTTGTGCAGGCACCGCGTGGGGATGGGGTAGTGGGGTAGATATGGGTTGTGCAGGCACCGCGTGGGGATGGGGTAGATATGGGTTGTGCAGGCACCGCGTGGGGATGGGGTAGATATGGGTTGTGCAGGCACCGCGTGGGGATGGGGTAGTAGGGTAGATATGGGTTGTGTAGGCACCGCGTGGGGATGGGGTAGTGGGGTAGATATGGGTTGTGCAGGCACCGCATGGGGATGGGGTAGATATGGGTTGTGCAGGCACCGCGTGGGGATGGGGTAGATATGGGTTGTGCAGGCACCGCGTGGGGATGGGGTAGATATGGGTTGTGCAGGCACCGCGTGGGGATGGGGTAGATATGGGTTGTGCAGGCACCGCGTGGGGATGGGGTAGATATGGGTTGTGTAGGCACCGCGTGGGGATGGGGTAGTGGGGTAGATATGGGTTGTGCAGGCACCGCGTGGGGATGGGGTAGATATGGGTTGTGCAGGCACCGCGTGGGGATGGGGTAGATATGGGTTGTGCAGGCACCGCGTGGGGATGGGGTAGATATGGGTTGTGCAGGCACCGCGTGGGGATGGGGATGGGGTAGATATGGGTTGTGTAGGCACCGCGTGGGGATGGGGTAGATATGGGTTGTGTAGGCACCGAGTGGGGATGGGGTAGATATGGGTTGTGCAGGCACCGCGTGGGGATGGGGTAGATATGGGTTGTGTAGGCACCGCGTGGGGATGGGGTAGATATGGGTTGTGCAGGCACCGCGTGGGGATGGGGTAGATATGGGTTGTGCAGGCACCGCGTGGGGATGGGGTAGTGGGGTAGATATGGGTTGTGCAGGCACCGCGTGGGGATGGGGTAGATATGGGTTGTGTAGGCACCTCGTGGGGATGGGGTAGATATGGGTTGTGCAGGCACCGCGTGGGGATGGGGTAGATATGGGTTGTGCAGGCACCGCGTAGGGATGGGGTAGATATGGGTTGTGCAGGCACCGCGTGGGGATGGGGTAGTGGGGTAGATATGGGTTGTGCAGGCATCGCGTGGGGATGGGGTAGTGGGGTAGATATGGGTTGTGCAGGCACCGCGTGGGGATGGGGTAGATATGGGTTGTGCAGGCACCGCATGGGGATGGAGTAGATATGGGTTGCGTAGGCACCGCGTAGGGATGGGGTAGTGGGGTAGATATGGGTTGTGCAGGCACCACGTGGGGATGGGGTAGATATGGGTTGTGCAGGCACCGCGTGGGGATGGGGTAGATATGGGTTGTGCAGGCACCGCGTGGGGATGGGGTAGTGGGGTAGATATTGGTTGTGCAGGCACCGCGTGGGGATGGGGTAGTGGGGTAGATATGGGTTGTGCAGGCACCGCGTGGGGATGGGGTAGATATGGGTTGTGTAGGCACCGCGTGGGGATGGGGTAGTGGGGTAGATATGGGTTGTGCAGGCACCGCGTGGGGATGGGGTAGATATGGGTTGTGTAGGCACCGCGTGGGGATGGGGTAGATATGGGTTGTGCAGGCACCGCGTGGGGATGGGGTAGATATGGGTTGTGCAGGCACCGCGTGGGGATGGGGTAGATATGGGTTGTGCAGGCACCGCGTGGGGATGGGGTAGTGGGGTAGATATTGGTTGTGCAGGCACCGCGTGGGGATGGGGTAGTGGGGTAGATATGGGTTGTGCAGGCACCGCGTGGGGATGGGGTAGATATGGGTTGTGCAGGCACCGCGTGGGGATGGGGTAGATATGGGTTGTGCAGGCACCGCGTGGGGATGGGGTAGATATGGGTTGTGTAGGCACCGCGTGGGGATGGGGTAGTGGGGTAGATATGGGTTGTGTAGGCACCGCGTGGGGATGGGGTAGTGGGGTAGATATGGGTTGTGTAGGCACCGTGTGGGGATGGGGTAGTGGGGTAGATATGGGTTGTGCAGGCACCGCGTGAGGATGGGGTAGATATGGGTTGTGCAGGCACCGCGTGGGGATGGGGTAGATATGGGTTGTGCAGGCAGCGCGTGGGGATGGGGTAGATATGGGTTGTGCAGGCACCGCGTGGGGATGGGGTAGATATGGGTTGTGCAGGCACCGCGTGGGGATGGGGTAGATATGGGTTGTGCAGGCACCGCGTGGGGATGGGGTAGATATGGGTTGTGCAGGCACCGCGTGGGGATGGGGATGGGGTAGATATGGGTTGTGCAGGCACCGCGTGGGGATGGGGTAGATATGGGTTGTGCAGGCACCGCGTGGGGATGGGGTAGATATGGGTTGTGCAGGCACCGCGTGGGGATGGGGTAGATATGGGTTGTGCAGGCACCGCGTGGGGATGGGGTAGTGGGGTAGATATGGGTTGTGCAGGCACCGCTTGGGGATGGGGTAGATATGGGTTGTGCAGGCACCGCGTGGGGATGGGGTGGATATGGGTTGTGCAGGCACCGCGTGGGGATGGGGTAGATATGGGTTGTGCAGGCACCGCGTGGGGATGGGGTAGTGGGGTAGATATGGGTTGTGCAGGCACCGCGTGGGGATGGGGTAGATATGGGTTGTGTAGGCACCGCGTGGGGATGGGGTAGATATGGGTTGTGCAGGCACCGCGTGGGGATGGGGTAGTGGGGTGGATATGGGTTGTGCAGGCACCGCGTGGGGATGGGGTAGATATGGGTTGTGCAGGCACCGCGTGGGGATGGGGTAGTGGGGTGGATATGGGTTGTGCAGGCACCGCGTGGGGATGGGGTAGATATGGGTTGTGTAGGCACCGCGTGGGGATGGGGTAGTGGGGTGGATATGGGTTGTGCAGGCACCGCGTGGGGATGGGGTAGATATGGGTTGTGTAGGCACCGCGTGGGGATGGGGTAGTGGGGTAGATATGGGTTGTGCAGGCACCGCGTGGGGATGGGGTGGATATGGGTTGTGCAGGCACCGCGTGGGAATGGGGTAGTAGGGTAGATATGGGTTGTGTAGGCACGGCGTGGGGATGGGGTGGATATGGGTTGTGCAGGCACCGCGTGGGGATGGGGTAGATATGGGTTGTGTAGGCACCGCGTGGGGATGGGGTAGATATGGGTTGTGCAGGCACCGCGTGGGGATGGGGTGGATATGGGTTGTGTAGGCACCGCGTGGGAATGGGGTAGATATTGGTTGTGCAGGCACCGCGTGGGGATGGGGTAGTGGGGTAGATATGGGTTGTGCAGGCACGGCGTGGGGATGGGGTAGATATGGGTTGTGCAGGCACCGTGTGGGAATGGGGTAGATATGGGTTGTGTAGGCACCGCGTGGGGATGGGGTAGATATGGGTTGTGCAGGCACGGCGTGGGGATGCGGTAGTGGGGTGGATATGGGTTGTGCAGGCACCGCGTGGGGATGGGGTAGTGGGGTAGATATGGGTTGTGTAGGCACCGCGTGGGGATGGGGTAGATATGGGTTGTGCAGGCACCGCGTGGGGATGGGGTAGATATGGGTTGTGCAGGCACCGCGTGGGGATGGGGTAGATATGGGTTGTGCAGGCACCGCGTGGGGATGGGGTAGTGGGGTAGATATGGGTTGTGCAGGCACCGCGTGGGGATGGGGTAGTGGGGTAGATATGGGTTGTGCAGGCACAGCGTGGGGATGGGGTAGATATGGGTTGTGCAGGCACCGCGTGGGGATGGGGTAGATATGGGTTGTGCAGGCACCGCGTGGGGATGGGGTAGATATGGGTTGTGCAGGCACCGCGTGGGGATGGGGTAGATATGGGTTGTGCAGGCACGGCGTGGGGATGGGGTAGATATGGGTTGTGCAGGCACCGCGTGGGGATGGGGTAGATATGGGTTGTGCAGGCACCGCGTGGGGATGGGGTAGATATGGGTTGTGCAGGCACCGCGTGGGGATGGGGTAGTGGGGTAGATATGGGTTGTGCAGGCACCGCGTGGGGATGGGGTAGTGGGGTAGATATGGGTTGTGCAGGCACCGCGTGGGGATGGGGTAGTGGGGTAGATATGGGTTGTGCAGGCACCGCGTGGGGATGGGGTAGATATGGGTTGTGCAGGCACCGCGTGGGGATGGGGTAGTGGGGTAGATATGGGTTGTGCAGGCACCGCGTGGGGATGGGGTAGTGGGGTAGATATGGGTTGTGCAGGCACCGCGTGGGGATGGGGTAGATATGGGTTGTGCAGGCACCGCGTGGGGATGGGGTGGATATGGGTTGTGCAGGCACCGCGTGGGGATGGGGTAGATATGGGTTGTGCAGGCACCGCGTGGGGATGGGGTAGATATGGGTTGTGCAGGCACCGCGTGGGGATGGGGTAAATATGGGTTGTGCAGGCACCGCGTGGGGATGGGGTAGATATGGGTTGTGCAGGCACCGCGTGGGGATGGGGTAGTGAGGTAGATATGGGTTGTGTAGGCACCGCGTGGGGATGGGGTAGATATGGGTTGTGCAGGCACCGCGTGGGGATGGGGTAGATATGGGTTGTGCAGGCACCGCGTGGGGATGGGGATGGGGTAGATATGGGTTGTGTAGGCACCGCGTGGGGATGGGGTAGATATGGGTTGTGCAGGCACCGCGTGGGGATGGGGTAGTGGGGTAGATATGGGTTGTGCAGGCACCGCGTGGGGATGGGGTAGTGGGGTAGATATGGGTTGTGCAGGCACGGCATGGGGATTGGGTAGATATGGGTTGTGCAGGCACCGCCTGGGGATGGGGATGGGGTAGATATGGGTTGTGCAGGCACCGCGTGGGGATGGGGTAGATATGGGTTGTGCAGGCACCGCGTGGGGATGGGGTAGATATGGGTTGTGCAGGCACGGCGTGGGGATGGGGTAGATATGGGTTGTGCAGGCACCGCGTGGGAATGGGGTAGATATGGGTTGTGTAGGCACCGCGTGGGGATGGGGTAGATATGGGTTGTGCAGGCACCGCGTGGGGATGGGGTAGATATGGGTTGTGCAGGCACGGCGTGGGGATGGGGTAGTGGGGTGGATATGGGTTGTGCAGGCACGGCGTGGGGATGGGGTAGATATGGGTTGTGCAGGCACCGCGTGGGAATGGGGTAGATATGGGTTGTGCAGGCACCGCGTGGGGATGGGGTAGTGGGGTAGATATGGGTTGTGCAGGCACCGCGTGGGGATGGGGTAGATATGGGTTGTGCAGGCACCGCGTGGGGATGGGGTAGTGGGGTAGATATGGGTTGTGCAGGCACCGCGTGGGGATGGGGTAGATATGGGTTGTGTAGGCACCGCGTGGGGATGGGGTAGTGGGGTAGATATGGGTTGTGCAGGCACGGCGTGGGGATGGGGTAGTGGGGTGGATATGGGTTGTGCAGGCACGGCGTGGGGATGGGGTAGATATGGGTTGTGCAGGCACCGTGTGGGGATGGGGTAGATATGGGTTGTGTAGGCACCGCGTGGGGATGGGGTAGATATGGGTTGTGCAGGCACGGCGTGGGGATGGGGTAGATATGGGTTGTGCAGGCACCGCGTGGGAATGGGGTAGATATGGGTTGTGCAGGCACCGCGTGGGGATGGGGTAGTGGGGTAGATATGGGTTGTGCGGGCACCGCATGGGGATGGGGTAGTGGGGTAGATATGGGTTGTGCAGGCACCGCGTGGGAATGGGGTGGATATGGGTTGTGTAGGCACCGCGTGGGGATGGGGTAGATATGGGTTGTGCAGGCACCGCGTGGGGATGGGGTAGATATGAGTTGTGCAGGCACCGCATGGGGATGGGGTAGTGGGGTAGATATGGGTTGTGTAGGCACCGCGTGGGGATGGGGTAGTGAGGTAGATATGGTTTGTGCACGCACCCCCTGGGGATGGGGTAGTGAGGTAGATATGGGTTGTGCAGGCACCGCGTGGGAATGGGGTGGATATGGGTTGTGTAGGCACCGCGTGGGGATGGGGTGGATATGGGTTGTGCAGGCACGGCGTGGGGATGGGGTAGATATGGGTTGTGCAGGCACCGCGTGGGAATGGGGTAGATATGGGTTGTGTAGGCACCGCGTGGGGATGGGGTAGATATGGGTTGTGCAGGCACCGCGTGGGGATGGGGTAGATATGGGTTGTGCAGGCACCGCGTGGGGATGGGGTAGATATGGGTTGTGTAGGCACCGCGTGGGGATGGGGTAGATATGGGTTGTGCAGGCACCGCGTGGGGATGGGGTAGATATGGGTTGTGCGGGCACCGCGTGGGGATGGGATAGTGGGGTAGATATGGGTTGTGCAGGCACCGCGTGGGAATGGGGTGGATATGGGTTGTGTAGGCACCGCGTGGGGATGGGGTAGATATGGGTTGTGCAGGCACCGCGTGGGGATGGGGTAGATATGGGTTGTGCAGGCACCGCGTGGGGATGGGGTAGATATGGGTTGTGCAGGCACCGCGTGGGGATGGGGTAGTAGGGTAGATATGGGTTGTGTAGGCACCGCGTGGGGATGGGGTAGTGGGGTAGATATGGGTTGTGCAGGCACCGCGTGGGGATGGGGTAAATATGGGTTGTGCAGGCACCGCGTGGGGATGGGGTAGATATGGGTTGTGCAGGCACCGCGTGGGGATGGGGTAGATATGGGTTGTGCAGGCACCGCGTGGGGATGGGGTAGATATGGGTTGTGTAGGCACCGCGTGGGGATGAGGTAGATATGGGTTGTGCAGGCACCGCGTGGGGATGGGGTAATGGGGTAGATATGGGTTGTGCAGGCACCGCGTGGGGATGGGGTAGATATGGGTTGTGCAGGCACCGCGTGGGGATGGGGTAGATATGGGTTGTGCAGGCACCGCGTGGGGATGGGGTAGATATGGGTTGTGCAGGCACCGCGTGGGGATGGGGTAGATATGGGTTGTGCAGGCACCGCGTGGGGATGGGGTAGATATGGGTTGTGCAGGCACCGCGTGGGGATGGGGTAGATATGGGTTGTGCAGGCACCGCGTGGGGATGGGGTAATGGGGTAGATATGGGTTGTGCGGGCACCGCGTGGGGATGGGGTAGATATGGGTTGTGCAGGCACCGCGTGGGGATGGGGTAGTGGGGTAGATATGGGTTGTGTAGGCACCGCGTGGGGATGGGGTAATGGGGTAGATATGGGTTGTGCGGGCACCGCGTGGGGATGGGGTAGTGGGGTAGATATGGGTTGTGCAGGCACCGCGTGGGGATGGGGTAGATATGGGTTGTGTAGGCACCGCGTGGGGATGGGGTAGTGGGGTAGATATGGGTTGTGCAGGCACCGCGTGGGGACGCCATTATCAGGAGGTAAACGTTGTCCTTGGTGAGAGATAAGGAGAGATTAGCCGCGTGTTGTGCCTTGTACTACACCACACCACACCACACCTACACCAACATCAGGATACACCACACCTACACCACACCAGTACACACCACACACCTCCACCACACCACACACCTCCACCACACCACACACCATGGCGGCCCTCAACCCTGCAGAACAGGTAAAGGTCTCTGTCTGTCTCTGCCTCTGTCTTGGTCTCTGTCAAGCTGTCAGTTTCTCTCTGTGTCTGTCTGTCTCTGTCTCGTTCTGCACGTGTCTGTGTCTGTCTGTCTGTGTGATTGAATGTCTCTGTCTGTCTGTCTCTGTCTGTCTGTCTGTGTGTAGGTCTGTCTGTCTGTGTCTGTCTGTGTCTGTCTGTGTCTGTCTCTGTCTCGTTCTGCGCATGTCTGTGTCTGTCTGTCTGTGTGACTAAATGTCTCTGTGTGTGTCTGTCTGTGTGTAGGTATGTCTGTGTCTACCTGTGTGACTGAATGGTTCTGTCTGTCTGCGTCTGTCTGTCTGTGTCTGTCTGTCTGTCTGTCTGTCTGTCTGTCTGTGTCTGTCTCTGTCTGTCTGTGTGTAGGTCTGTCTCTGTCTGTCTGTGTGACTGTCTGTCTCTGTCCCTGTCGCTCTCTGTTGTCTCTCTGTCTCCCGCCTATCTACACAATTTAAGGCTGTGTGGGGAGGGGGGGGGGGGTTGTTCATGTAAAATTTGAATTTATGCCAAGTAGGGGGTAATACACTGTAGCTAGTTCCAATTAATATCTCAATAAAACATTGTTTCGAATTCCTATGCCACTGAAGAAAGTGAAAATCAGACTTTCCCATCAACATTCGTGTAATCTCTCATACCTTTGAAGAAACTACACTCAATGCCTCGTGTCTGCTCATGTCAAATAGAGTCATCTGATTCACAGTATACATGTATAATCACAACTCTCTTAACTTAGATGGCCGTGACTATTGACAGTTTGAACTGTCAATAACAGAATAAAATTCCATTACTGACAGTTCGAACTGTCAATACCAGGATATAATTCCCTTATTGACAGTTTGAACTGTCAATAAGGGAAAACGGATTCTCTTATTGACAGTCCCAAAAAGGAACTGTCAATAAGAGAAAATTAATCTGTTATTGCCAGTATGAACTGTCAATAAGAGAATCATATGCTGGTATTGACAGTTGGAAGTGTCAATAAGGGAATCTTATTCTGTAATTGACAGTTGGAACTGTCAATAAGAAGATTGACTTCTACTATTGACAGTTTGCACTGTCAATAGCTGGCCCACCTTGATCTAGCTATTGACAGTTCAAACTGTCAATAGTGGAAAATATTCCTCTTATTGACAGTTCAAACTGTCAAAAGTGGGATATTTCTCTCTTATTGACAATTCAAACTGTCAATAGTGATAAATTGTACTGTTATTGACAGTTCTTAAGCGAACTGTCAATAGTGGGAATTTCTTCTCTTATTGACAGTTCTTTACCATTACTGCCACAAACCTGAGAACGATTTTGATGGGAAAATCGATTTTGATGGGAAAATCGATTTTGATGGGAAAATCGATTTTGATGGAAAAATCGACTTTGATGGAAAAATCGACTTTGATGGAAAAATCGACTTTGATGGAAAAATCGATTTTGATGGGAAAATCGATTTTGATGGGAAAATCGATTTTGATGGATAATCGATTTTGGGTGCAAAATCGATTTTCGGTGCAAAACCGATTTTTGGGTGCAAAACCGATTTTGGGTGCAAAACCGATTTTGGGTGCAAAACCGATTTTGGGTGCAAAACCGATTTGGAGGGCAAAACCAATTCTGTGGCCAAAATCACTTTTGGCAACAAAAATAACACTTTTGGTGAAAAAAGACTTTTGTCGAAAAAAGACTTTTGGTGAAAATAACTATTTTGCCACAAAAAAAACACTTTTTGACTGCAATGTAAGGGGGAACTGTCAATAAGGCAGAAATATTCCACTATTGACTGTTTGCATGAGGAACTGTCAATAACAAGAATTATTTCCACTGTTGACAGTGTGAACTGTCAATAGTGGAAGTATTTTCCACTATTGACAGTTCACACTGTCAATAGCCGTTTTGAACTTAGATTCCTACACTACCCTACCTATAGCTAGGGATGTCATCGATACCTCCCAAATCGAAATTTCGGTATTTTTAGATTTCCGATCATCGTATCGACAAAAAGGCAAAATCGATACACTTTTTGACCTACTTTTATCCTGTAAAAAAGCTTAATTTAAGTGTAGAAATAAGGAAGATTAAGGCATTATTGGCCATTTATTTGCATGACGAAAACAGGACCCTCAAGGCAACAAAGAAGCAAATGGTTTTGCTATATAATTCTATGTAACTCAACACTCTAACATCTAGCCTGTGATTATGTTGGGTATTATGAATTCTATTTGAGCTTGAAAAGCAGGCAAAAACATGTCTTTTGAACATTATTTAGCTATTATTTGTCTGTATCGAAAAATCGAAAAAAATCGGAATTTCGAGACTAAAATAGTGATAATCGAAATCGGAATAAATTGGATACCAATGACATCCCTACCTATAGCATTGTATTGTCTCTGATATGAATGAATGGGTAAAGGAGTGTGTGTGTGTGGGGGGGGGTCCTTATCAGGTAGCACCAAGTGAAGTATCTAAGTGTTACTGATAGGTGCCCAGTCCCGGTGTCCACCAACACATTGTAACAGAGATAAGGGAGCCTGATTGCAGTAACTCCTGCCATATCGTCCTATATCCACCACGTACATATAAACTATGATATACCGTAAACGCATGTAATACTGAATGTTCCTGCCTCGTCTTACAGGAAGTTCTACCCAAGGTGCCGGATCTGCGGTCAGCCTTCAAGGACAAGTATGCAGGTACGGATTTAGTCACATCTAACACTCTAAAAAGCCATTTACCAATTCTTGCATATAGTGTATATTATACGGTAGATTAGAACAGAGCCTTGCTTGCCAGCAGAATGTGCACCTTCAGCCCGGGGTGTCCTACCCTGGCACCAAATTCCCGTGAATTTCCCCTGAATAACACTGGTTGAACTGGGGTCAGTCCCGGGAATAACCCGGGTTCTATTCGTGTGATATCGCCGGATTCTGTGAGCAAAATTTCCCGTTATATCACGGGATTTTGTTAAAGAGGGGTGCATGGGTTCCAATCCCATACGAGTAGACCTGAATGGTTCTAGTGAACCTGTCTAGTGTGATTCATCTAAATATTCTTACAAAAACATCAACATACATTCCTTTTGACCACTAACAATCTTACATATGCTAATCCTGTTCGGGAACTGAACCTGCTACCCTTAGACCCATAGTCCCGTGCTCTAGTGACTGACCTACTGGGACATGTATTGGGAGAGGTACATGATCGGTGACCAGTGGTGACTGTACCATAATATATCATGTATGATTAGAGTTGTTGTTTACAAAGAGAGAAGCAGGATAGCCATGAGGCACCTTTAGCAAACCCAACGTAGCCAATTAAACATAGACATATCCTATATTTTTAACACTACTATGTCTGGGTATAGTAAGCTTAGATGTACATCATAGATTTTCCTATCATTTCTTTCATGCGAAAAAAAAATCAGTAGGGATTCGAACTAGCTCTGTCTGTAAAGCCTAGCACTCTAGATCTGAAGGTGGAGAGGTCAAATCCCTAGCTATCTATTTTTGTATCTGTCAGTTAGCAAACATTTCTTTCACACCAACATGTAGAAGATACATTTTTAATGTTTTTTTTATCATCAATTCATGCTTGATTAAGGTAGAAATACACCTACGCTATGGTGTGCACAATTCTACCCCATCGGTTCAATGAGTGAACTGGCACAGGGGTTTGAACCCACATCCTGCTGATTTGCTGCGGTGAATCCCGTGATTTTAAAAGATTCTACATGTAAAATCACATCTTTTAATCCCATGATATCACGTGAAATTTTGCTCACAGATTCCCCAAAACTTCCCGGGAATATCTCGTCACTTGTTACCAGGGTAGCGACTGATCTCTACACAAACTTGCTATCAGCAAATCTGAGACATAACCTTGACCTTCATATAGATTCTACACATAACCTTGACCTTCATACAGATTCTGTACATGACCTTGACAATCATACAGATTCTGTACATAACGTTGATATTCAGTCTCATTTTCATGTGTAGCCTTGACCTCTAAACATATTCTGTGAATGACCTTGACCTTCAGACTTATTTCTCTATGACCTTGACTTTCAGACTCCATCAGTAAAGGCCTGTATGACCCCCGTGACCTTGAGCGCCTGAACACGGACGACTCGTTTGCCTCCTGTTTTCTACGCACCCTCAAAGGTCGTGGTGACGTCACCAAGTCACTAGAGGGCGTCCATGAGGCCCTCAAGTTCAGGAAGGACATGGGGCTGCTGGGTGAGTCACTCCTCCTATCTGTAACATGGGGCTGCTGGGTGAGTCAGTCCTCCTATCTGTAACATGGGGCTGCTGGGTGAGTCACGTGTTGTAACATGGGGCTGCTGGGTGAGTCACGTGTTGTAACATGAGGCTGCTGGGTGAGTCACTCCTCCTATCTGTAACATGGGGCTGCTGGGTGAGTCAGTCCTCCTATCTGTAACATGGGGCTGCTGGGTGAGTCACGTGTTGTAACATGGGGCTGCTGGGTGAGTCACTCCTCCTATCTGTAACATGGGGCTGCTGGGTGAGTCAGTCCTCCTATCTGTAACATGAGGCTGCTGGGTGAGTCATGTGTTGTAACATGGGGCTGCTGGGTGAGTCACTCCTCCTATCCGTAACATGGGGCTGCTGGGTGAGTCACGTGTTGTAACATGGGGCTGCTGGGTGAGTCACTCCTCCTATCTGTAACATGGGGCTGCTGGGTGAGTCACGTGTTGTAACATGGGGCTGCTGGGTGAGTCACTCCTCCTATCCGTAACATGGGGCTGCTGGGTGAGTCACGTGTTGTAACATGGGGCTGCTGGGTGAGTCACTCCTCCTATCTGTAACATGGGGCTGCTGGGTGAGTCACTGCTCCTATCTGTAACATGGGGCTGCTGGGTGAGTCACTGCTCCTATCTGTAACATGAGGCTGCTGGGTGAGTCACGTGTTGTAACATGGGGCTGCTGGGTGAGTCACGTGTTGTAACATGGGGCTGCTGGGTGAGTCACTGCTCCTATCTGTAACATGAGGCTGCTGGGTGAGTCACGTGTTGTAACATGGGGCTGCTGGGTGAGTCACGTGTTGTAACATGGGACTGCTGGGTGAGTCACGTGTTGTAACATGGGGCTGCTGGGTGAGTCACTCCTCCTATCTGTAACATGGGGCTGCTGGGTGAGTCACGTGTTGTAACATGGGGCTGCTGGGTGAGTCACTCCTCCTATCTGTAACATGGGGCTGCTGGGTGAGTCACTCCTCCTATCTGTAACATGGGGCTGCTGGGTGAGTCAGTCCTCCTATCTGTAACATGGGGCTGCTGGGTGAGTCACGTGGTGTAACATGGGGCTGCTGGGTGAGTCACGTGTTGTAACATGGGGCTGCTGGGTGAGTCACGTGTTGTAACATGGGGCTGCTGGGTGAGTCACGTGTTGTAACATGGGGCTGCTGGGTGAGTCACGTGTTGTAACATGGGGCTGCTGGGTGAGTCTGTCCTCCTATCTGTAACATGGGGCTGCTGGGTGAGTCACGTGTTGTAACATGGGGCTGCTGGGTGAGTCACGTGTTGTAACATGGGGCGCTGGGTGAGTCACGTGTTGTAACATGGGGCTGCTGGGTGAGTCACGTGTTGTAACATGGGGCTGCTGGGTGAGTCACTGCTCCTATCTGTAACATGGGACTGCTGGGTGAGTCACGTGTTGTAACATGAGGCTGCTGGGTGAGTCACTCCTCCTATCTGTAACATGGGGCTGCTGGGTGAGTCACTCCTCCTATCTGTAACATGGGGCTGCTGGGTGAGTCACGTGTTGTAACATGGGGCTGCTGGGTGAGTCACGTGTTGTAACATGGGGCTGCTGGGTGAGTCACTCCTCCTATCTGTAACATGAGGCTGCTGGGTGAGTCACTCCTCCTATCTGTAACATGGGGCTGCTGGGTGAGTCACGTGTTGTAACATGGGGCTGCTGGGTGAGTCACGTGTTGTAACATGGGGCTGCTAGGTGAGTCAGTCCTCCTATCTGTAACATGGGGCTGCTGGGTGAGTCAAGTGTTGTAACATGAGGCTGCTGGGTGAGTCACTCCTCCTATCTGTAACATGGGGCTGCTGGGTGAGTCACTCCCCCTATCTGTAACATGGGGCTGCTGGGTGAGTCACGTGTTGTAACATGGGGCTGCTGGGTGAGTCACTCCTCCTATCTGTAACATGGGGCTGCTGGGTGAGTCAGTCCTCCTATCTGTAACATGGGGCTGCTGGGTGAGTCACGTGTTGTGACATGGGGCTGCTGGGTGAGTCACTGCTCCTATCTGTAACATGAGGCTGCTGGGTGAGTCACGTGTTGTAACGTGGGGCTGCTGGGTGAGTCACGTGTTGTAACGTGGGGCTGCTGGGTGAGTCACGTGTTGTGACATGGGGCTGCTGGGTGAGTCACTGCTCCTATCTGTAACATGAGGCTGCTGGGTGAGTCACGTGTTGTAACATGGGGCTGCTGGGTGAGTCACTCCTCCTATCTGTAACATGGGGCTGCTGGGTGAGTCACTCCTATCTGTAACATGGGGCTGCTGGGTGAGTCACGTGTTGTAACATGGGGCTGCTGGGTGAGTCACGTGTTGTAACATGGGGCTGCTGGGTGAGTCACGTGTTGTAACATGAGGCTGCTGGGTGAGTCACTCCTCCTATCTGTAACATGGGGCTGCTGGGTGAGTCACTCCTCCTATCTGTAACATGGGGCTGCTGGGTGAGTCAGTCCTCCTATCTGTAACATGGGGCTGCTTGGTGAGTCACGTGTTGTAACATGAGGCTGCTGGGTGAGTCACTGCTCCTATCTGTAACATGGGGCTGCTGGGTGAGTCACTCCTCCTATCTGTAACATGGGGCTGCTGGGTGAGTCAGTCCTCCTATCTGTAACATGGGGCTGCTGGGTGAGTCACGTGTTGTAACATGAGGCTGCTGGGTGAGTCACTCCCCCTATCTGTAACATGGGGCTGCTGGGTGAGTCACTCCTCCTATCTGTAACATGGGGCTGCTGGGTGAGTCACTCCTCCTATCCGTAACATGGGGCTGCTGGGTGAGTCACGTGTTGTAACATGGGGCTGCTGGGTGAGTCAGTCCTCCTATCTGTAACATGGGGCTGCTGGGTGAGTCATGTGTTGTAACATGAGGCTGCTGGGTGAGTCACTCCTCCTATCTGTAACATGGGGCTGCTGGGTGAGTCAGTCCTCCTATCTGTAACATGGGGCTGCTGGGTGAGTCACGTGTTGTAACATGGGGCTGCTGGGTGAGTCACTCCTCCTATCTGTAACATGGGGCTGCTGGGTGAGTCAGTCCTCCTATCTGTAACATGGGGCTGCTGGGTGAGTCATGTGTTGTAACATGGGGCTGCTGGGTGAGTCACTCCTCCTATCTGTAACATGGGGCTGCTGGGTGAGTCACGTGTTGTAACATGGGGCTGCTGGGTGAGTCACTCCTCCTATCTGTAACATGGGGCTGCTGGGTGAGTCACCTGTTGTAACATGGGGCTGCTGGGTGAGTCACGTGTTGTAACATGGGGCTGCTGGGTGAGTCACTCCTCCTATCTGTAACATGGGGCTGCTGGTTGAGTCACTCCTCCTATCTGTAACATGGGGCTGCTGGGTGAGTCATGTGTTGTAACATGGGGCTGCTGGGTGAGTCACTGCTCCTATCTGTAACATGAGGCTGCTGGGTGAGTCACTCCTCCTATCTGTAACATGGGGCTGCTGGGTGAGTCACTGCTCCTATCTGTAACATGAGGCTGCTGGGTGAGTCACGTGTTGTAACATGGGGCTGCTGGGTGAGTCACGTGTTGTAACATGAGGCTGCTGGGTGAGTCACTCCTCCTATCTGTAACATGGGGCTGCTGGGTGAGTCACGTGTTGTAACATGGGGCTGCCGGGTGAGTCACGTGTTGTAACATGGGGCTGCTGGGTGAGTCATGTGTTGTAACATGGGGCTGCTGGGTGAGTCACGTGTTGTAACATGGGGCTGCTGGGTGAGTCACGTGTTGTAACATGGGGCTGCTGGGTGAGTCACTCCTCCTATCTGTAACATGGGGCTGCTGGGTGAGTCACGTGTTGTAACATGGGGCTGCTGGGTGAGTCACTCCTCCTATCTGTAACATGGGGCTGCTGGGTGAGTCACGTGTTGTAACATGGGGCTGCTGGGTGAGTCACGTGTTGTAACATGAGGCTGCTGGGTGAGTCACTCCTCCTATCTGTAACATGGGGCTGCTGGGTGAGTCACTCCTCCTATCTGTAACATGGGGCTGCTGGGTGAGTCACTGCTCCTATCTGTAACATGGGGCTGCTGGGTGAGTCACTGCTCCTATCTGTAACATGGGGCTGCTGGGTGAGTCACTGCTCCTATCTGTAACATGGGGCTGCTGGGTGAGTCACTCCTCCTATCTGTAACATGGGGCTGCTGGGTGAGTCACGTGTTGTAACATGGGGCTGCTGGGTGAGTCACGTGTTGTAACATGGGGCTGCTGGGTGAGTCACGTGTTGTAACATGAGGCTGCTGGGTGAGTCTCTCCTCCTATCTGTAACATGGGGCTGCTGGGTGAGTCACGTGTTGTAACATGGGGCTGCTGGGTGAGTCACGTGTTGTAACATGGGGCTGCTGGGTGAGTCAGTCCTCCTATCTGTAACATGGGGCTGCTGGGTGAGTCAGTCCTCCTATCTGTAACATGGGGCTGCTGGGTGAGTCACTGCTCCTATCTGTAACATGGGGCTGCTGGGTGAGTCACTCCTCCTATCTGTAACATGGGGCTGCTGGGTGAGTCACTCCTCCTATCTGTAACATGGGGCTGCTGGGTGAGTCACGTGTTGTAACATGGGGCTGCTGGGTGAGTCACGTGTTGTAACATGGGGCTGCTGGGTGAGTCACTCCTCCTATCTGTAACATGGGGCTGCTGGGTGAGTCAGTCCTCCTATCTGTAACATGGGGCTGCTGGGTGAGTCATGTGTTGTAACATGGGGCTGCTGGGTGAGTCAGTCCTCCTATCTGTAACATGGGGCTGCTGGGTGAGTCACTTGTTGTAACATGGGGCTGCTGGGTGAGTCACTCCTCCTATCTGTAACATGGGGCTGCTGGGTGAGTCACTGCTCCTATCTGTAACATGGGGCTGCTGGGTGAGTCACTGCTCCTATCTGTAACATGGGGCTGCTGGGTGAGTCACGTGTTGTAACATGGGGCTGCTGGGTGAGTCAGTCCTCCTATCTGTAACATGGGGCTGCTGGGTGAGTCACATGTTGTAACATGGAGCTGCTGGGTGAGTCACGTGTTGTAACATGGGGCTGCTGGGTGAGTCAGTCCTCCTATCTGTAACATGGGGCTGCTGGGTGAGCCACATGTTGTAACATGGAGCTGCTGGGTGAGTCACTTGTTGTAACATGGAGCTGCTGGGTGAGTCACGTGTTGTAACATGGGGCTGCTGGGTGAGTCACTCCTCCTATCTGTAACATGGGGCTGCTGGGTGAGTCACTCCTCCTATCTGTAACATGGGGCTGCTGGGTGAGTCACGTGTTGTAACATGGGGCTGCTGGGTGAGTCACGTGTTGTAACATGGGGCTGCTGGGTGAGTCACGTGTTGTAACATGGAGCTGCTGGGTGAGTCACTCCTCCTATCTGTAACATGGGGCTGCTGGGTGAGTCACGTGTTGTAACATGGGGCTGCTGGGTGAGTCATGTGTTGTAACATGGGGCTGCTGGGTGAGTCACTCCTCCTATCTGTAACATGGAGCTGCTGGGTGAGTCATGTGTTGTAACATGGGGCTGCTGGGTGAGTCACGTGTTGTAACATGGGGCTGCTGGGTGAGTCACTCCTCCTATCTGTAACATGGGGCTGCTGGGTGAGTCACGTGTTGTAACATGAGGCTGCTGGGTGAGTCAGTCCTCCTATCTGTAACATGGGGCTGCTGGGTGAGTCACGTGTTGTAACATGGGGCTGCTGGGTGAGTCACGTGTTGTAACATGGGGCTGCTAGGTGAGTCAGTCCTCCTATCTGTAACATGGGGCTGCTGGGTGAGTCATGTGTTGTAACATGAGGCTGCTGGGTGAGTCATGTGTTGTAACATGGGGCTGCTGGGTGAGTCACGTGTTGTAACATGGGTCTGCTGGGTGAGTCACTCCTCCTATCTGTAACATGGGGCTGCTGGGTGAGTCACGTGTTGTAACATGGGGCTGCTGGGTGAGTCACTCCTCCTATCTGTAACATGGGGCTGCTGGGTGAGTCACGTGTTGTAACATGGGGCTGCTGGGTGAGTCACTCCTCCAATCTGTAACATGAGGCTGCTGGGTGAGTCACTCCTCCTATCTGTAACATGGGGCTGCTGGGTGAGTCACGTGTTGTAACATGGGGCTGCTGGGTGAGTCACGTGTTGTAACATGGGGCTGCTAGGTGAGTCACTCCTCCTATCTGTAACATGGGGCTGCTGGGTGAGTCACGTGTTGTAACATGGGGCTGCTGGGTGAGTCACTGCTCCTATCTGTAACATGGGGCTGCTGGGTGAGTCACTGCTCCTATCTGTAACATGGGGCTGCTGGGTGAGTCACGTGTTGTAACATGGGGCTGCTGGGTGAGTCACGTGTTGTAACATGAGGCTGCTGGGTGAGTCACTCCTCCTATCTGTAACATGGGGCTGCTGGGTGAGTCACGTGTTGTAACATGGGGCTGCTGGGTGAGTCAGTCCTCCTATCTGTAACATGGGGCTGCTGGGTGAGTCACGTGTTGTAACATGGGGCTGCTGGGTGAGTCACGTGTTGTAACATGGGGCTGCTGGGTGAGTCACGTGTTGTAACATGGGGCTGCTGGGTGAGTCACTCCTCCTATCTGTAACATGGGGCTGCTGGGTGAGTCACATGTTGTAACATGGGGCTGCTGGGTGAGTCACTCCTATCTGTAACATGGGGCTGCTGGGTGAGTCACCTGTTGTAACATGAGGCTGCTTGGTGAGTCAGGTGTTGTGACATGGGGCTGCTGGGTGAGTCACTCCTCTTATCTGTAACATGGAGCTGCTGGGTGAGTCACGTGTTGTAACATGGGGCTGCTGGGTGAGTCACTCCTCCTATCTGTAACATGGGGCTGCTGGGTGAGTCAGTCCTCCTATCTGTAACATGAGGCTGCTGGGTGAGTCAGTCCTCCTATCTGTAACATGGGGCTGCTGGGTGAGTCACGCGTTGTAACATGGGGCTGCTGGGTGAGTCACGTGTTGTATCATAGGGCTGCTGGGTGAGTCACTCCTCCTATCTGTAACATGGGGCTGCTGGGTGAGTCACGTGTTGTAACATGGGGCTGCTGGGTGAGTCACTCCTCCTATCTGTAACATGGGGCTGCTGGGTGAGTCACGTGTTGTAACATGGGGCTGCTGGGTGAGTCACTCCTCCTATCTGTAACATGGGGCTGCTGGGTGAGTCAGTCCTCCTATCTGTAACATGGGGCTGCTGGGTGAGTCACGTGTTGTAACATGGGGCTGCTGG
Organism: Harmothoe impar; assembly: GCA_947462335.1. Classification (NCBI taxonomy): domain Eukaryota; kingdom Metazoa; phylum Annelida; class Polychaeta; order Phyllodocida; family Polynoidae; genus Harmothoe; species Harmothoe impar. The sequence continues at coordinate 174,712 of OX381717.1, read as the reverse complement.
GTGAGTCAGTCCTCCTATCTGTAACATGGGGCTGCTGGGTGAGTCACGTGTTGTAACATGAGGCTGCTGGGTGAGTCACGTGTTGTAACATGGGGCTGCTGGGTGAGTCACTGCTCCTATCTGTAACATGAGGCTGCTGGGTGAGTCAGTCCTCCTATCTGTAACATGGGGCTGCTGGGTGAGTCACTCCTCCTATCTGTAACATGGGGCTGCTGGGTGAGTCATGTGTTGTAACATGAGGCTGCTGGGTGAGTCACGTGTTGTAACATGGGGCTGCTGGGTGAGTTACTCCTCCTATCTGTAACATGGGGCTGCTGGGTGAGTCACTCCTCCTATCTGTAACATGGGGCTGCTGGGTGAGTCACTCCTCCTATCTGTAACATGGGGCTGCTGGGTGAGTCACTCCTCCTATCTGTAACATGAGGCTGCTGGGTGAGTCACTCCTCCTATCTGTAACATGGGGCTGCTGGGTGAGTCATGTGTTGTAACATGAGGCTGCTGGGTGAGTCACGTGTTGTAACATGGGGCTGCTGGGTGAGTTACTCCTCCTATCTGTAACATGGGGCTGCTGGGTGAGTCACTGCTCCTATCTGTAACATGGGGCTGCTGGGTGAGTCACGTGTTGTAACATGGGGCTGCTGGGTGAGTCACGTGTTGTAACATGAGGCTGCTGGGTGAGTCACTCCTCCTATCTGTAACATGGGGCTGCTGGGTGAGTCACGTGTTGTAACATGGGGCTGCTGGGTGAGTCACTCCTCCTATCTGTAACATGGGGCTGCTGGGTGAGTCACTCCTCCTATCTGTAACATGGGGCTGCTGGGTGAGTCATGTGTTGTAACATGGGGCTGCTGGGTGAGTCACTTGTTGTAACATGGGGCTGCTGGGTGAGTCACGTGTTGTAACATGGGGCTGCTGGGTGAGTTACTCCTCCTATCTGTAACATGGGGCTGCTGGGTGAGTCACTGCTCCTATCTGTAACAAGGGGCTGCTGGGTGAGTCACGTGTTGTAACATGGGGCTGCTGGGTGAGTCACGTGTTGTAACATGGGACTGCTGGGTGAGTCACATGGTGTAACATGAGGCTGCTGGGTGAGTCACTCCTCCTATCTGTAACATGGGGCTGCTTGGTGAGTCACGTGTTGTAACATGGGACTGCTGGGTGAGTCACGTGGTGTAACATGAGGCTGCTGGGTGAGTCACTCCTCCTATCTGTAACATGGGGCTGCTGGGTGAGTCACTCCTCCTATCTGTAACATGAGGCTGCTGGGTGAGTCACTCCTCCTATCTGTAACATGGGGCTGCCGGGTGAGTCAGTCCTCCTATCTGTAACATGGGGCTGCTGGGTGAGTCACTGCTCCTATCTGTAACATGGGGCTGCTGGGTGAGTCATGTGTTGTAACATGGGGCTGCTGGGTGAGTCACGTGTTGTAACATGGGGCTGCTGGGTGAGTCACTCCTCCTATCTGTAACATGGGGCTGCTGGGTGAGTCACGTGTTGTAACATGGGGCTGCTCGGTGAGTCACTCCTCCTATCTGTAACATGGGGCTGCTGGGTGAGTCACGTGTTGTAACATGGGGCTGCTGGGTGAGTCACGTGTTGTAACATGGGGCTGCTCGGTGAGTCACTCCTCCTATCTGTAACATGGGGCTGCTGGGTGAGTCACTGCTCCTATCTGTAACATGGGGCTGCTGGGTGAGTCATGTGTTGTAACATGGGGCTGCTGGGTGAGTCACGTGTTGTAACATGGGGCTGCTGGGTGAGTCACGTGTTGTAACATGGGGCTGCTGGGTGAGTCACTCCTCCTATCTGTAACATGAGGCTGCTGGGTGAGTCATGTGTTGTAACATGGGGCTGCTGGGTGAGTCACTCCTATCTGTAACATGGGGCTGCTGGGTGAGTCACCTGTTGTAACATGGGGCTGCTGGGTGAGTCACTGCTCCTATCTGTAACATGGGGCTGCTGGGTGAGTCACGCGTTGTAACATGGGGCTGCTGGGTGAGTCAGTCCTCCTATCTGTAACATGGGGCTGCTGGGTGAGTCACGTGTTGTAACATGAGGCTGCTGGGTCAGTCACTCCTCCTATCTGTAACATGGGGCTGCTGGGTGAGTCACTTGTTGTAACATGGGGCTGCTGGGTGAGTCACGTGTTGTAACATGGGGCTGCTGGGTGAGTCACGTGTTGTAACATGGGGCTGCTGGGTGAGTCACTCCTCCTATCTGTAACATGGGGCTGCTGGATGAGTCACGTGTTGTAACATGGGGCTGCTGGGTGAGTCATGTGTTGTAACATGGGGCTGCTGGGTGAGTCACTCCTCCTATCTGTAACATGGGGCTGCTGGGTGAGTCACTCCTCCTATCTGTAACATGGGGCTGCTGGGTGAGTCACTGCTCCTATCTGTAACATGGGGCTGCTGGGTGAGTCACATGATGTAACATGGGGCTGCTGGGTGAGTCATTGCTCCTATCTGTAACATGGGGCTGCTGGGTGAGTCACGTGTTGTAACATGAGGCTGCTGGGTGAGTCATGTGTTGTAACATGGGGCTGCTGGGTGAGTCACGTGTTGTGACATGGGGCTGCTGGGTGAGTCAAGTGTTGTAACATGGGGCTGCCGGGTGAGTCACTCCTCCTATCTGTAACATGGGGCTGCTGGGTGAGTCACTCCTCCTATCTGTAACATGGGGCTGCTGGGTGAGTCACTCCTCCTATCTGTAACATGGGGCTGCTGGGTGAGTCACTCCTCCTATCTGTAACATGGGGCTGCTGGGTGAGTCATGTGTTGTAACATGAGGCTGCTGGGTGAGTCACGTGTTGTAACATGGGGCTGCTCGGTGAGTCAGTCCTCCTATCTGTAACATGGGGCTGCTGGGTGAGTCACTCCTCCTATCTGTAACATGGGGCTGCTGGGTCAGTCACTCCTCCTATCTGTAACATGGGGCTGCTGGGTGAGTCACGTGTTGTAACATGGGGCTGCTGGGTGAGTCACGTGTTGTAACATGAGGCTGCTGGGTGAGTCACTCCTCCTATCTGTAACATGGGGCTGCTGGGTGAGTCACTCCTCCTATCTGTAACATGGGGCTGCTGGGTGAGTCACGTGTTGTAACATGGGGCTGCTGGGTGAGTCACGTGTTGTAACATGGGGCTGCTGGGTGAGTCACGTGTTGTAACATTGGGCTGCTGGGTGAGTCACGTGTTGTAACATGGGGCTGCTGGGTGAGTCACTCCTCCTTTCTGTAACATGAGGCTGCTGGGTGAGTCACGTGTTGTAACATGGGGCTGCTGGGTGAGTCACGTGTTGTAACATGAGGCTGCTGGGTGAGTCACTCCTCCTATCTGTAACATGGGGCTGCTGGGTGAGTCACTCCTCCTATCTGTAACATGGGGCTGCTGGGTGAGTCACTCCTCCTATCTGTAACATGGGGCTGCTGGGTGAGTCATGTGTTGTAACATGAGGCTGCTGGGTGAGTCACGTGTTGTAACATGGGGCTGCTGGGTGAGTCACGTGTTGTAACATGGGGCTGCTGGGTGAGTCACGTGTTGTAACATGGAGCTGCTGGGTGAGTCACTCCTCCTATCTGTAACATGGGGCTGCTGGGTGAGTCACGTGTTGTAACATGAGGCTGCTGGGTGAGTCACGTGTTGTAACATGAGGCTGCTGGGTGAGTCACTCCTCCTATCTGTAACATGGGGCTGCTGGGTGAGTCACGTGTTGTAACATGGGGCTGCTGGGTGAGTCACTCCTCCTATCTGTAACATGGGGCTGCTGGGTCAGTCACTCCTCCTATCTGTAACATGGGGCTGCTGGGTGAGTCACGTGTTGTAACATGGGGCTGCTGGGTCAGTCACTCCTCCTATCTGTAACATGGGGCTGCTGGGTGAGTCACGTGTTGTAACATGGGGCTGCTGGGTGAGTCACTCCTCCTATCTGTAACATGGGGCTGCTGGGTGAGTCACGTGTTGTAACATGGGGCTGCTGGGTGAGTCACGTGTTGTAACATGGGGCTGCTGGGTGAGTCACGTGTTGTAACATGGGGCTGCTGGGTGAGTCACTCCTCCTATCTGTAACATGGGGCTGCTGGGTGAGTCAGTCCTCCTATCTGTAACATGGGGCTGCTGGGTGAGTCACGTGGTGTAACATGGGGCTGCTGGGTGAGTCACGTGTTGTAACATGGGGCTGCTGGGTGAGTCATGTGTTGTAACATGGGGCGCTGGGTGAGTCACGTGTTGTAACATGGGGCTGCTGGGTGAGTCACGTGTTGTAACATGGGGCTGCTGGGTGAGTCTGTCCTCCTATCTGTAACATGGGGCTGCTGGGTGAGTCACGTGTTGTAACATGGGGCTGCTGGGTGAGTCACGTGTTGTAACATGGGGCGCTGGGTGAGTCACGTGTTGTAACATGGGGCTGCTGGGTGAGTCACGTGTTGTAACATGGGGCTGCTGGGTGAGTCACTGCTCCTATCTGTAACATGGGGCTGCTGGGTGAGTCACGTGTTGTAACATGAGGCTGCTGGGTGAGTCACTCCTCCTATCTGTAACATGGGGCTGCTGGGTGAGTCACTCCTCCTATCTGTAACATGGGGCTGCTGGGTGAGTCACGTGTTGTAACATGGGGCTGCTGGGTGAGTCACGTGTTGTAACATGGGGCTGCTGGGTGAGTCACTCCTCCTATCTGTAACATGAGGCTGCTGGGTGAGTCACTCCTCCTATCTGTAACATGGGGCTGCTGGGTGAGTCACGTGTTGTAACATGGGGCTGCTGGGTGAGTCACGTGTTGTAACATGGGGCTGCTAGGTGAGTCAGTCCTCCTATCTGTAACATGGGGCTGCTGGGTGAGTCAAGTGTTGTAACATGAGGCTGCTGGGTGAGTCACTCCTCCTATCTGTAACATGGGGCTGCTGGGTGAGTCACTCCCCCTATCTGTAACATGGGGCTGCTGGGTGAGTCACGTGTTGTAACATGGGGCTGCTGGGTGAGTCACTCCTCCTATCTGTAACATGGGGCTGCTGGGTGAGTCAGTCCTCCTATCTGTAACATGGGGCTGCTGGGTGAGTCACGTGTTGTGACATGGGGCTGCTGGGTGAGTCACTGCTCCTATCTGTAACATGAGGCTGCTGGGTGAGTCACGTGTTGTAACGTGGGGCTGCTGGGTGAGTCACGTGTTGTAACGTGGGGCTGCTGGGTGAGTCACGTGTTGTGACATGGGGCTGCTGGGTGAGTCACTGCTCCTATCTGTAACATGAGGCTGCTGGGTGAGTCACGTGTTGTAACATGGGGCTGCTGGGTGAGTCACTCCTCCTATCTGTAACATGGGGCTGCTGGGTGAGTCACTCCTATCTGTAACATGGGGCTGCTGGGTGAGTCACGTGTTGTAACATGGGGCTGCTGGGTGAGTCACGTGTTGTAACATGGGGCTGCTGGGTGAGTCACGTGTTGTAACATGAGGCTGCTGGGTGAGTCACTCCTCCTATCTGTAACATGGGGCTGCTGGGTGAGTCACTCCTCCTATCTGTAACATGGGGCTGCTGGGTGAGTCAGTCCTCCTATCTGTAACATGGGGCTGCTTGGTGAGTCACGTGTTGTAACATGAGGCTGCTGGGTGAGTCACTGCTCCTATCTGTAACATGGGGCTGCTGGGTGAGTAACTCCCCCTATCTGTAACATGGGGCTGCTGGGTGAGTCACTCCTCCTATCTGTAACATGGGGCTGCTGGGTGAGTCACTCCTCCTATCTGTAACATGGGGCTGCTGGGTGAGTCAGTCCTCCTATCTGTAACATGGGGCTGCTGGGTGAGTCACTCCTCCTATCTGTAACATGGGGCTGCTGGGTGAGTCAGTCCTCCTATCTGTAACATGGGGCTGCTGGGTGAGTCACGTGTTGTAACATGAGGCTGCTGGGTGAGTCACTCCCCCTATCTGTAACATGGGGCTGCTGGGTGAGTCACTCCTCCTATCTGTAACATGGGGCTGCTGGGTGAGTCACTCCTCCTATCTGTAACATGGGGCTGCTGGGTGAGTCACGTGTTGTAACATGGGGCTGCTGGGTGAGTCAGTCCTCCTATCTGTAACATGGGGCTGCTGGGTGAGTCATGTGTTGTAACATGAGGCTGCTGGGTGAGTCACTCCTCCTATCTGTAACATGGGGCTGCTGGGTGAGTCAGTCCTCCTATCTGTAACATGGGGATGCTGGGTGAGTCACGTGTTGTAACATGGGGCTGCTGGGTGAGTCACTCCTCCTATCTGTAACATGGGGCTGCTGGGTGAGTCAGTCCTCCTATCTGTAACATGGGGCTGCTGGGTGAGTCATGTGTTGTAACATGGGGCTGCTGGGTGAGTCACTCCTCCTATCTGTAACATGGGGCTGCTGGGTGAGTCACGTGTTGTAACATGGGGCTGCTGGGTGAGTCTCTCCTCCTATCTGTAACATGGGGCTGCTGGTTGAGTCACTCCTCCTATCTGTAACATGGGGCTGCTGGGTGAGTCATGTGTTGTAACATGGGGCTGCTGGGTGAGTCACTGCTCCTATCTGTAACATGAGGCTGCTGGGTGAGTCACTCCTCCTATCTGTAACATGGGGCTGCTGGGTGAGTCACTGCTCCTATCTGTAACATGAGGCTGCTGGGTGAGTCACGTGTTGTAACATGGGGCTGCTGGGTGAGTCACGTGTTGTAACATGAGGCTGCTGGGTGAGTCACTCCTCCTATCTGTAACATGGGGCTGCTGGGTGAGTCACGTGTTGTAACATGGGGCTGCCGGGTGAGTCACGTGTTGTAACATGGGGCTGCTGGGTGAGTCATGTGTTGTAACATGGGGCTGCTGGGTGAGTCACGTGTTGTAACATGGGGCTGCTGGGTGAGTCACGTGTTGTAACATGGGGCTGCTGGGTGAGTCACTCCTCCTATCTGTAACATGGGGCTGCTGGGTGAGTCACGTGTTGTAACATGGGGCTGCTGGGTGAGTCACTCCTCCTATCTGTAACATGGGGCTGCTGGGTGAGTCACGTGTTGTAACATGAGGCTGCTGGGTGAGTCACTCCTCCTATCTGTAACATGGGGCTGCTGGGTGAGTCACGTGTTGTAACATGGGGCTGCTGGGTGAGTCACGTGTTGTAACATGGGGCTGCTGGGTGAGTCACTCCCCCTATCTGTAACATGGGGCTGCTGGGTGAGTCACTCCTCCTATCTGTAACATGGGGCTGCTGGGTGAGTCACTGCTCCTATCTGTAACATGGGGCTGCTGGGTGAGTCACTGCTCCTATCTGTAACATGGGGCTGCTGGGTGAGTCACTGCTCCTATCTGTAACATGGGGCTGCTGGGTGAGTCACTCCTCCTATCTGTAACATGGGGCTGCTGGGTGAGTCACGTATTGTAACATGGGGCTGCTGGGTGAGTCACTCCTCCTATCTGTAACATGGGGCTGCTGGGTGAGTCACTGCTCCTATCTGTAACATGGGGCTGCTGGGTGAGTCACGTGTTGTAACATGAGGCTGCTGGGTGAGTCACGTGTTGTAACATGGGGCTGCTGGGTGAGTCACGTGTTGTAACATGAGGCTGCTGGGTGAGTCTCTCCTCCTATCTGTAACATGGGGCTGCTGGGTGAGTCAGTCCTCCTATCTGTAACATGGGGCTGCTGGGTGAGTCAGTCCTCCTATCTGTAACATGGGGCTGCTGGGTGAGTCACTGCTCCTATCTGTAACATGGGGCTGCTGGGTGAGTCACTCCTCCTATCTGTAACATGGGGCTGCTGGGTGAGTCACTCCTCCTATCTGTAACATGGGGCTGCTGGGTGAGTCACGTGTTGTAACATGGGGCTGCTGGGTGAGTCACGTGTTGTAACATGGGGCTGCTGGGTGAGTCACTCCTCCTATCTGTAACATGGGGCTGCTGGGTGAGTCAGTCCTCCTATCTGTAACATGGGGCTGCTGGGTGAGTCATGTGTTGTAACATGGGGCTGCTGGGTGAGTCAGTCCTCCTATCTGTAACATGGGGCTGCTGGGTGAGTCACTTGTTGTAACATGGGGCTGCTGGGTGAGTCACTCCTCCTATCTGTAACATGGGGCTGCTGGGTGAGTCACTGCTCCTATCTGTAACATGGGGCTGCTGGGTGAGTCACTGCTCCTATCTGTAACATGGGGCTGCTGGGTGAGTCACGTGTTGTAACATGGGGCTGCTGGGTGAGTCAGTCCTCCTATCTGTAACATGGGGCTGCTGGGTGAGTCACATGTTGTAACATGGAGCTGCTGGGTGAGTCACGTGTTGTAACATGGGGCTGCTGGGTGAGTCAGTCCTCCTATCTGTAACATGGGGCTGCTGGGTGAGCCACATGTTGTAACATGGAGCTGCTGGGTGAGTCACTTGTTGTAACATGGAGCTGCTGGGTGAGTCACGTGTTGTAACATGGGGCTGCTGGGTGAGTCACTCCTCCTATCTGTAACATGGGGCTGCTGGGTGAGTCACTCCTCCTATCTGTAACATGGGGCTGCTGGGTGAGTCACGTGTTGTAACATGGGGCTGCTGGGTGAGTCACGTGTTGTAACATGGGGCTGCTGGGTGAGTCACGTGTTGTAACATGGAGCTGCTGGGTGAGTCACTCCTCCTATCTGTAACATGGGGCTGCTGGGTGAGTCACGTGTTGTAACATGGGGCTGCTGGGTGAGTCACGTGTTGTAACATGGGGCTGCTGGGTGAGTCACTCCTCCTATCTGTAACATGGAGCTGCTGGGTGAGTCATGTGTTGTAACATGGGGCTGCTGGGTGAGTCACGTGTTGTAACATGGGGCTGCTGGGTGAGTCACTCCTCCTATCTGTAACATGGGGCTGCTGGGTGAGTCACGTGTTGTAACATGAGGCTGCTGGGTGAGTCAGTCCTCCTATCTGTAACATGGGGCTGCTGGGTGAGTCACGTGTTGTAACATGGGGCTGCTGGGTGAGTCACGTGTTGTAACATGGGGCTGCTAGGTGAGTCAGTCCTCCTATCTGTAACATGGGGCTGCTGGGTGAGTCATGTGTTGTAACATGAGGCTGCTGGGTGAGTCATGTGTTGTAACATGGGGCTGCTGGGTGAGTCACGTGTTGTAACATGGGTCTGCTGGGTGAGTCACTCCTCCTATCTGTAACATGGGGCTGCTGGGTGAGTCACGTGTTGTAACATGGGGCTGCTGGGTGAGTCACTCCTCCTATCTGTAACATGGGGCTGCTGGGTGAGTCACGTGTTGTAACATGGGGCTGCCGGGTGAGTCACGTGTTGTAACATGGGGCTGCTGGGTGAGTCATGTGTTGTAACATGGGGCTGCTGGGTGAGTCACGTGTTGTAACATGGGGCTGCTGGGTGAGTCACGTGTTGTAACATGGGGCTGCTGGGTGAGTCACTCCTCCTATCTGTAACATGGGGCTGCTGGGTGAGTCACTCCTCCTATCTGTAACATGAGGCTGCTGGGTGAGTCACTCCTCCAATCTGTAACATGAGGCTGCTGGGTGAGTCACTCCTCCTATCTGTAACATGGGGCTGCTGGGTGAGTCACGTGTTGTAACATGGGGCTGCTGGGTGAGTCACGTGTTGTAACATGGGGCTGCTAGGTGAGTCACTCCTCCTATCTGTAACATGGGGCTGCTGGGTGAGTCACATGTTGTAACATGGGGCTGCTGGGTGAGTCACTCCTCCTATCTGTAACATGGGGCTGCTGGGTGAGTCACGCGTTGTAACATGGGGCTGCTGGGTGAGTCAGTTCTCCGATCTGTAACATGGGGCTGCTGGGTGAGTCACGTGTTGTAACATGGGGCTGCTGGGTGAGTCAGTCCTCCTATCTGTAACATGGGGCTGCTGGGTGAGTCACTGCTCCTATCTGTAACATGGGGCTGCTGGGTGAGTCACGTGTTGTAACATGGGGCTGCTGGGTGAGTCACGTGTTGTAACATGAGGCTGCTGGGTGAGTCACTCCTCCTATCTGTAACATGGGGCTGCTGGGTGAGTCACGTGTTGTAACATGGGGCTGCTGGGTGAGTCAGTCCTCCTATCTGTAACATGGGGCTGCTGGGTGAGTCACGTGTTGTAACATGGGGCTGCTGGGTGAGTCACGTGTTGTAACATGGGGCTGCTGGGTGAGTCACGTGTTGTAACATGGGGCTGCTGGGTGAGTCACTCCTCCTATTTGTAACATGGGGCTGCTGGGTGAGTCACTCCTATCTGTAACATGGGGCTGCTGGGTGAGTCACCTGTTGTAACATGAGGCTGCTTGGTGAGTCAGGTGTTGTGACATGGGGCTGCTGGGTGAGTCACTCCTCTTATCTGTAACATGGAGCTGCTGGGTGAGTCACGTGTTGTAACATGGGGCTGCTGGGTGAGTCACTCCTCCTATCTGTAACATGGGGCTGCTGGGTGAGTCAGTCCTCCTATCTGTAACATGAGGCTGCTGGGTGAGTCAGTCCTCCTATCTGTAACATGGGGCTGCTGGGTGAGTCACGCGTTGTAACATGGGGCTGCTGGGTGAGTCACGTGTTGTAACATAGGGCTGCTGGGTGAGTCACTCCTCCTATCTGTAACATGGGGCTGCTGGGTGAGTCACGTGTTGTAACATGGGGCTGCTGGGTGAGTCACTCCTCCTATCTGTAACATGGGGCTGCTGGGTGAGTCACGTGTTGTAACATGGGGCTGCTGGGTGAGTCACTCCTCCTATCTGTAACATGGGGCTGCTGGGTGAGTCAGTCCTCCTATCTGTAACATGGGGCTGCTGGGTGAGTCACGTGTTGTAACATGGGGCTGCTGGGTGAGTCACGTGTTGTAACATGGGGCTGCTGGGTGAGTCACGTGTTGTAACATGGGGCTGCTGGGTGAGTCAGTCCTCCTATCTGTAACATGGGGCTGCTGGGTGAGTCAGTCCTCCTATCTGTAACATGGGGCTGCTGGGTGAGTCACGTGTTGTAACATGAGGCTGCTGGGTGAGTCACGTGTTGTAACATGGGGCTGCTGGGTGAGTCACTGCTCCTATCTGTAACATGAGGCTGCTGGGTGAGTCAGTCCTCCTATCTGTAACATGGGGCTGCTGGGTGAGTCACTCCTCCTATCTGTAACATGGGGCTGCTGGGTGAGTCATGTGTTGTAACATGGGGCTGCTGGGTGAGTCATGTGTTGTAACATGAGGCTGCTGGGTGAGTCACGTGTTGTAACATGGGGCTGCTGGGTGAGTTACTCCTCCTATCTGTAACATGGGGCTGCTGGGTGAGTCACTCCTCCTATCTGTAACATGGGGCTGCTGGGTGAGTCACTCCTCCTATCTGTAACATGGGGCTGCTGGGTGAGTCACTCCTCCTATCTGTAACATGAGGCTGCTGGGTGAGTCACTCCTCCTATCTGTAACATGGGGCTGCTGGGTGAGTCATGTGTTGTAACATGAGGCTGCTGGGTGAGTCACGTGTTGTAACATGGGGCTGCTGGGTGAGTTACTCCTCCTATCTGTAACATGGGGCTGCTGGGTGAGTCACGTGTTGTAACATGGGGCTGCTGGGTGAGTCACGTGTTGTAACATGAGGCTGCTGGGTGAGTCACTCCTCCTATCTGTAACATGGGGCTGCTGGGTGAGTCACGTGTTGTAACATGGGGCTGCTGGGTGAGTCACTCCTCCTATCTGTAACATGGGGCTGCTGGGTGAGTCACTCCTCCTATCTGTAACATGGGGCTGCTGGGTGAGTCATGTGTTGTAACATGGGGCTGCTGGGTGAGTCACTTGTTGTAACATGGGGCTGCTGGGTGAGTCACGTGTTGTAACATGGGGCTGCTGGGTGAGTTACTCCTCCTATCTGTAACATGGGGCTGCTGGGTGAGTCACTGCTCCTATCTGTAACAAGGGGCTGCTGGGTGAGTCACGTGTTGTAACATGGGGCTGCTGGGTGAGTCACGTGTTGTAACATGGGACTGCTGGGTGAGTCACGTGGTGTAACATGAGGCTGCTGGGTGAGTCACTCCTCCTATCTGTAACATGGGGCTGCTTGGTGAGTCAGGTGTTGTAACATGGGACTGCTGGGTGAGTCACGTGGTGTAACATGAGGCTGCTGGGTGAGTCACTCCTCCTATCTGTAACATGAGGCTGCTGGGTGAGTCACTCCTCCTATCTGTAACATGGGGCTGCTGGGTGAGTCACTGCTCCTATCTGTAACATGGGGCTGCTGGGTGAGTCAGTCCTCCTATCTGTAACATGGGGCTGCTGGGTGAGTCACTGCTCCTATCTGTAACATGGGGCTGCTGGGTGAGTCATGTGTTGTAACATGGGGCTGCTGGGTGAGTCACGTGTTGTAACATGGGGCTGCTGGGTGAGTCACTCCTCCTATCTGTAACATGGGGCTGCTGGGTGAGTCACGTGTTGTAACATGGGGCTGCTCGGTGAGTCACTCCTCCTATCTGTAACATGGGGCTGCTGGGTGAGTCACGTGTTGTAACATGGGGCTGCTGGGTGAGTCACGTGTTGTAACATGGGGCTGCTCGGTGAGTCACTCCTCCTATCTGTAACATGGGGCTGCTGGGTGAGTCACTGCTCCTATCTGTAACATGGGGCTGCTGGGTGAGTCATGTGTTGTAACATGGGGCTGCTGGGTGAGTCACGTGTTGTAATATGGGGCTGCTGGGTGAGTCACTCCTCCTATCTGTAACATGAGGCTGCTGGGTGAGTCATGTGTTGTAACATGGGGCTGCTGGGTGAGTCACTCCTATCTGTAACATGGGGCTGCTGGGTGAGTCACCTGTTGTAACATGGGGCTGCTGGGTGAGTCACTGCTCCTATCTGTAACATGGGGCTGCTGGGTGAGTCACGCGTTGTAACATGGGGCTGCTGGGTGAGTCAGTCCTCCTATCTGTAACATGGGGCTGCTGGGTGAGTCACGTGTTGTAACATGAGGCTGCTGGGTCAGTCACTCCTCCTATCTGTAACATGGGGCTGCTGGGTGAGTCACTTGTTGTAACATGGGGCTGCTGGGTGAGTCACGTGTTGTAACATGGGGCTGCTGGGTGAGTCACGTGTTGTAACATGGGGCTGCTGGGTGAGTCACTCCTCCTATCTGTAACATGGGGCTGCTGGGTGAGTCACTCCTCCTATCTGTAACATGGGGCTGCTGGGTGAGTCACGTGTTGTAACATGGGGATGCTGGGTGAGTCACTGCTCCTATCTGTAACATGGGGCTGCTGGGTGAGTCACATGATGTAACATGGGGCTGCTGGGTGAGTCATTGCTCCTATCTGTAACATGGGGCTGCTGGGTGAGTCACGTGTTGTAACATGAGGCTGCTGGGTGAGTCATGTGTTGTAACATGGGGCTGCTGGGTGAGTCACGTGTTGTGACATGGGGCTGCTGGGTGAGTCAAGTGTTGTAACATGGGGCTGCCGGGTGAGTCACTCCTCCTATCTGTAACATGGGGCTGCTGGGTGAGTCACTCCTCCTATCTGTAACATGGGGCTGCTGGGTGAGTCACTCCTCCTATCTGTAACATGGGGCTGCTGGGTGAGTCACTCCTCCTATCTGTAACATGGGGCTGCTGGGTGAGTCATGTGTTGTAACATGAGGCTGCTGGGTGAGTCACGTGTTGTAACATGGGGCTGCTCGGTGAGTCAGTCCTCCTATCTGTAACATGGGGCTGCTGGGTGAGTCAGTCCTCCTATCTGTAACATGGGGCTGCTGGGTGAGTCACTCCTCCTATCTGTAACATGGGGCTGCTGGGTGAGTCACTCCTCCTATCTGTAACATGGGGCTGCTGGGTGAGTCACGTGTTGTAACATGGGGCTGCTGGGTCAGTCACTCCTCCTTTCTGTAACATGAGGCTGCTGGGTGAGTCACGTGTTGTAACATGGGGCTGCTGGGTGAGTCACGTGTTGTAACATGAGGCTGCTGGGTGAGTCACTCCTCCTATCTGTAACATGGGGCTGCTGGGTGAGTCACTCCTCCTATCTGTAACATGGGGCTGCTGGGTGAGTCACTCCTCCTATCTGTAACATGGGGCTGCTGGGTGAGTCATGTGTTGTAACATGAGGCTGCTGGGTGAGTCACGTGTTGTAACATGGGGCTGCTGGGTGAGTCACGTGTTGTAACATGGGGCTGCTGGGTGAGTCACGTGTTGTAACATGGGGCTGCTGGGTGAGTCACGTGTTGTAACATGGAGCTGCTGGGTGAGTCACTCCTCCTATCTGTAACATGGGGCTGCTGGGTGAGTCAAGTGTTGTAACATGAGGCTGCTGGGTGAGTCACGTGTTGTAACATGGGGCTGCTGGGTGAGTCACGTGTTGTAACATGGGGCTGCTGGGTGAGTCACTCCTCCTATCTGTAACATGGGGCTGCTGGGTCAGTCACTCCTCCTATCTGTAACATGGGGCTGCTGGGTGAGTCACGTGTTGTAACATGGGGCTGCTGGGTCAGTCACTCCTCCTATCTGTAACATGGGGCTGCTGGGTGAGTCACGTGTTGTAACATGGGGCTGCTGGGTGAGTCAGTCCTCCTATCTGTAACATGGGGCTGCTGGGTGAGTCATGTGTTGTAACATGGGGCTGCTGGGTGAGTCACGTGTTGTAACATGGGGCTGCTGGGTGAGTCACGTGTTGTAACATGGGGCTGCTGGGTGAGTCACGTGTTGTAACATGGAGCTGCTGGGTGAGTCATGTGTTGTAACATGGGGCTGCTGGGTGAGTCACGTGTTGTAACATGGGGCTGCTGGGTGAGTCACGTGTTGTAACATGAGGCTGCTGGGTGAGTCACTCCTCCTATCTGTAACATGGGGCTGCTGGGTGAGTCACTGCTCCTATCTGTAACATGGGGCTGCTGGGTGAGTCACTCCTCCTATCTGTAACATGGGGCTGCTGGGTGAGTCACTCCTCCTATCTGTAACATGGGGCTGCTGGGTGAGTCACTCCTCCTATCTGTAACATGGGGCTGCTGGGTGAGTCACTGCTCCTATCTGTAACATGGGGCTGCTGGGTGAGTCACAAGTTGTAACATGGGGCTGCTGGGTGAGTCACGTGTTGTAACATGGGGCTGCTGGGTGAGTCACTCCTCCTATCTGTAACATGGGGCTGCTGGGTGAGTCACGTGTTGTAACATGGGGCTGCTGGGTGAGTCACTCCTCCTATCTGTAACATGGGGCTGCTGGGTGAGTCACGTGTTGTAACATGGGGCTGCTGGGTCAGTCATGTGTTGTAACATGGGGCTGCTGGGTGAGTCACGTGTTGTAACATGAGGCTGCTGGGTGAGTCACTCCTCCTATCTGTAACATGGGGCTGCTGGGTGAGTCACTGCTCCTATCTGTAACATGGGGCTGCTGGGTGAGTCACTTCTCCTATCTGTAACATGGGGCTGCTGGGTGAGTCACTGCTCCTATCTGTAACATGGGGCTGCTGGGTGAGTCACTCCTCCTATCTGTAACATGGGGCTGCTGGGTGAGTCACTGCTCCTATCTGTAACATGGGGCTGCTGGGTGAGTCACAAGTTGTAACATGGGGCTGCTGGGTGAGTCACGTGTTGTAACATGGGGCTGCTGGGTGAGTCACTCCTCCTATCTGTAACATGGGGCTGCTGGGTGAGTCACGTGTTGTAACATGGGGCTGCTGGGTGAGTCAGTCCTCCTATCTGTAACATGGGCCTGCTGGGTGAGTCACGTGTTGTAACATGGGGCTGCTGGGTGAGTCACTCCTTCTATCTGTAACATGGGGCTGCTGGGTGAGTCACGTGTTGTAACATGGGGCTGCTGGGTGAGTCACTCCTCCTATCTGTAACATGGGGCTGCTGGGTGAGTCACGTGTTGTAACATGGGGCTGCTGGGTGAGTCACGTGTTGTAAAATGGGGCTGCTGGGTGAGTCACTGCTCCTATCTGTAACATGGGGCTGCTGGGTGAGTCACGTGTTGTAACATGGGGCTGCTGGGTGAGTCACGTGTTGTAACATGGGGCTGCTGGGTGAGTCACGTGTTGTAACATGGGGCTGCTGGGTGAGTCACGTGTTGTAACATGAGGCTGCTGGGTGAGTCACGTGTTGTAACATGAGGCTGCTGGGTGAGTCACGTGTTGTAACATGAGGCTGCTGGGTGAGTCACTCCTCCTATCTGTAACATGGGGCTGCTGGGTGAGTCACGTGTTGTAACATGGGGCTGCTGGGTGAGTCACTCCTCCTATCTGTAACATGGGGCTGCTGGGTGAGTCACGTGGTGTAACATGGGGCTGCTGGGTGAGTCACTCCTCCTATCTGTAACATGGGGCTGCTGGGTGAGTCACTCCTCCTATCTGTAACATGGGGCTGCTGGGTGAGTCACGTGTTGTAACATGGGGCTGCTGGGTGAGTCACTCCTCCTATCTGTAACATGGGGCTGCTGGGTGAGTCACGTGTTATAACATGGGGCTGCTGGGTGAGTCACTCCTCCTATCTGTAACATGGGGCTGCTGGGTGAGTCACGTGTTGTAACATGGGGCTGCTGGGTGAGTCACTGCTCCTATCTGTAACATGAGGCTGCTGGGTGAGTCACTCCTCCTATCTGTAACATGGGGCTGCTGGGTGAGTCATGTGTTGTAACATGAGGCTGCTGGGTGAGTCATGTGTTGTAACATGGGGCTGCTGGGTGAGTCCCGTGTTGTAACATGAGGCTGCTGGGTGAGTGACGTGTTGTAACATGGGGCTGCTGGGTGAGTCACTGCTCCTATCTGTAACATGAGGCTGCTGGGTGAGTCACTCCTCCTATCTGTAACATGGGGCTGCTGGGTGAGTCATGTGTTGTAACATGAGGCTGCTGGGTGAGTCACGTGTTGTAACATGAGGCTGCTGGGTGAGTCAGTCCTCCTATCTGTAACATGGGGCTGCTGGGTGAGTCACGTGTTGTAACATGGGGCTGCTGGGTGAGTCACGTGTTGTAACATGGGGCTGCTGGGTGAGTCACGTGTTGTAACATGGGGCTGCTGGGTGAGTCACTGCTCCTATCTGTAACATGGGGCTGCTGGGTGAGTCACGTGTTGTAACATGGGGCTGCTGGGTGAGTCACTCCTCCTATCTGTAACATGGGGCTGCTGGGTGAGTCACTCCTCCTATCTGTAACATGGGGCTGCTGGGTCAGTCACTCCTCCTATCTGTAACATGGGGCTGCTGGGTGAGTCACGTGTTGTAACATGAGGCTGCTGGGTGAGTCACGTGTTGTAACATGGGGCTGCTGGGTGAGTCACTCCTCCTATCTGTAACATGGGGCTGCTGGGTGAGTCACGTGTTGTAACATGAGGCTGCTGGGTGAGTCACTCCTCCTATCTGTAACATGGGGCTGCTGGGTGAGTCAGTCCTCCTATCTGTAACATGGGGCTGCTGGGTGAGTCACTCCTCCTATCTGTAACATGGGGCTGCTGGGTGAGTCACGTGTTGTAATATGGGGCTGCTGGGTGAGTCACGTGTTGTAACATGAGGCTGCTGGGTGAGTCACTCCTCCTATCTGTAACATGAGGCTGCTGGGTGAGTCACGTGTTGTAACATGAGGCTGCTGGGTGAGTCACTCCTCCTATCTGTAACATGGGGCTGCTGGGTGAGTCAGTCCTCCTATCTGTAACATGGGGCTGCTGGGTGAGTCACTCCTCCTATCTGTAACATGGGGCTGCTGGGTGAGTCAGTCCTCCTATCTGTAACATGGGGCTGCTGGGTGAGTCACGTGTTGTAACATGGGGCTGCTGGGTGAGTCACGTGTTGTAACATGGGGCTGCTGGGTGAGTCATGTGTTGTAACATGAGGCTGCTGGGTGAGTCACGTGTTGTAACATGGGGCTGCTGGGTGAGTCATGTGTTGTAACATGGGGCTGCTGGGTGAGTCACGTGTTGTAACATGAGGCTGCTGGGTGAGTCAGTCCTCCTATCTGTAACATGGGGCTGCCGGGTGAGTCAGTCCTCCTATCTGTAACATGGGGCTGCTGGGTGAGTCAGTCCTCCTATCTGTAACATGGGGCTGCTGGGTGAGTCATGTGTTGTAACATGGGGCTGCTGGGTGAGTCACGTGTTGTAACATGAGGCTGCTGGGTGAGTCACGTGTTGTAACATGGGGCTGCTGGGTGAGTCATGTGTTGTAACATGAGGCTGCTGGGTGAGTCATGTGTTGTAACATGGGGCTGCTGGGTGAGTCACTCCTCCTATCTGTAACATGGGGCTGCTGGGTGAGTCACTCCTCCTATCTGTAACATGGGGCTGCTGGGTGAGTCACTCCTATCTGTAACATGAGGCTGCTGGGTGAGTCACTGCTCCTATCTGTAACATGGAGCTGCTGGATGAGTCACGTGTTGTAACATGGGGCTGCTGGGTGAGTCACTCCTCCTATCTGTAACATGGGGCTGCTGGGTGAGTCAGTCCTCCTATCTGTAACATAGGGCTGCTGGGTGAGTCACGTGTTGTAACATGGGGCTGCTGGGTGAGTCACGTGTTGTAACATGGGGCTGCTGGGTGAGTCACTCCTCCTATCTGTAACATGGGGCTGCTGGGTGAGTCAGTCCTCCTATCTGTAACATGGGGCTGCTGGGTGAGTCACTCCTCCTATCTGTAACATGGGGCTGCTGGGTGAGTCAGTCCTCCTATCTGTAACATGGGGCTGCTGGGTGAGACACTCCTCCTATCTGTAACATGGGGCTGCTGGGTGAGTCACGTGTTGTAACATGGGGCTGCTGGGTGAGTCACGTGTTGTAACATGGGACTGCTGGGTGAGTCACGTGTTGTAACATGAGGCTGCTGGGTGAGTCACTCCTCCTATCTGTAACATGAAGCTGCTGGGTGAGTCACATGTTGTAACATGGGGCTGCTGGGTGAGTCACTCCTCCTATCTGTAACATGGGGCTGCTGGGTGAGTCACGTGTTGTAACATGGGGCTGCTGGGTGAGTCACTCCTCCTATCTGTAACATGGGGCTGCTGGGTGAGTCAGTCCTCCTATCTGTAACATGAAGCTGCTGGGTGAGTCACTCCTCCTATCTGTAACATGGGGCTGCTGGGTGAGTCACGTGTAGTTTATTTAGATAACTGCGGTTTATTCTGTGAGTCGAATTATGACTACCCTTAAAACTCTGTCTCTATGACTCTGATTTACCCCCTCAAATTTTGGGCATAGTCTATAAGCGGGGGGGATGTCCTCTAGTCGTGGTTTTATGCTATGTATATCCATATTTGAAATCAGTATAAGCAGGGGCCCGAATATAAGCCTGGTCAATGAAGGAAACTCCAATACAATTTCTTCAGAGGGTATAATTTCACTTCTAGTATTTTCACATTTCTTTCATGTACATGATGCTAACGTACAACCCCTTAAGCTGAGTATATTCTAGAGAACGTTTCAATACATCATGATATTTTCAAAAATGTCAAAAAAATATGTGTAAAGATGATGAATATATCTGAGAATTTTAGACAGACTGCTTGAGTAGCTCTTTAAATCTAAAGATTAAAGGAGATGAAAATAATAAGCCTGCCTCAAATTTCTTCTTCTATCACTATATTGATAATTAGTCTGTTATTGATCATTAGACTTTAATAGCCTCCTTGTGTTGCAGACCTGCAGGAGGAGGACTTCCCTGTAGAGATGACGAGTAGGAAGGCCATGTACTACAAGGGGGCAGACAAGGATGGGAACCCTATATGTAGGTTATATACCCTGTATAACTAACTACCCCTACCCTAACCATGTACTACAAGGGGGGCAGACAAGGAAGGGAACCCTATATGTAGGTTACATACCCTGTATAACTAACTACCCCTAACCATGTACTACAGGGGGGCAGACAAGGAAGGGAACCCTATATGTAGGTTATATACCCCGTATAACTAACTACCCCTACCCTAACCATGTACTACAAGCTTAAGGGGCTGACAGGGACGGGAACCCTATATGTAGGTTATATACCCCGTATAACTAACTACCCCTACCCTAACCATGTACTACAAGGGGGGCAGACAAGGAAGGGAACCCTATATGTAGGTTACATACCCTGTATAACTAACTACCCCTAACCATGTACTACAGGGGGGCAGACAAGGAAGGGAACCCTATATGTAGGTTATATACCCCGTATAACTAACTACCCCTACCCTAACCATGTACTACAAGCTTAAGGGGCTGACAGGGACGGGAACCCTATATGTAGGTTATATACCCTGTATAACTAACTACCCCTACCCCCTATAGTCATATACAGACATACCTACCCTAACCCTAACCATGTACTACAAGGGAGGGGGGGGGGGGCTGACAGGGATGGGAACCCCATGTAAGTCTAACCCTAGCCCTAACCCTGTTCAACACCCCATAATATTATGTAGGTATAACTAATCCTACCCTAACAATCATATATACAGACATATCTAAGGCAGATCGGGGCAAAACGGACCTAACTCAATTTTCACCTTTCAATTCCACATTTTGTCAAATTGGCTCATATAATTGATAGAAATAACATGTTTTAATAAAAGAAAATGTTGATGCTACCTATGGTATTCCGGATTCCATAAAGAAAAAAATGAAATAAGAGATTTTGATCTAACTTTGCAAAAATCAGTTCATACGCTTCTGAGAATTAAAAAAGAGGTATATGATAATGTTTTATGGCTAAAACAGTAACATTCTATAGATAAAATATTGTGTAGCATATTTGCAGATTCATTTGAAAAAAAATACCCTAGTTATTTATTTTGTCAAGGTAATTTTTACACATTTTTGTCATGAAGTCGGGCAAAATGGACCCCCCCTCACAATCATAATTCCTATGGTGAAACCCCATAGAAATGATTAAAACATGAAAAATAACCATGCTTGGGCTAAAAAACGATTTTAAGATGCTTATAAGAATATAGAATTATTCATCATAAGCCAATTTTTATTTTTGGGGGGTATTTTGGGGGCTTGGGGGAATTTTTCCTGAATTTTGAAATGCATGATATTCATCGGTCATAAAAATCAATCAAAATATAACATGATAGATAATGGTCATGCATGACAAGAAAGATATACCTGAGGAACTAAGTAATAACATAGGTAGAAGATGGGAGCAAGAAAATTATGAAAAAAAGATAATAATTCAAAATTAAGAAATTTCCAAGGTCCCTTTTGCCCTGCCCCAAAATCCGTTTTGCCCTGCGGCTTTTGGCCCAAGACCTTCATAGGTCAGAATATGTTATGCTATCCCACTCTGCTATTAATGGAACTAGCACAATATTAATTATTTTTATCGATGACATACTTCTATGCTTTGTTATGAAAAAATAAATGTTTCAATTCAGGGGTTTACCTCTGAGTTATTTGCCATCTTCCCTTAAGGGGTCCGTTTTGCCCCGGCCTCCCCTACATCGCATATATATGTAGATCTAGCCCTGTACTAACCCAACCCTAAACCCAGGCCATGTAGGTGTACTACCCCCTAGACATATCTACACCCTATATGGTGGTCTAACCCTGTACTGCTTTAACCCTGTTAGGACAGCATGGTGCTTTGACCCTTTTAGGACAGCACGGTGCTTTGACCCTTTTAGGACAGCACGGTGCTTTGACCCTTTTAGGACAGCACGGTGCTTTGACCCTTTTAGGACAGCACGGTGCTTTAACCCTGTAAGGGCCGCATAGGCTTATGTAGGTGTTTTAAAGGGAATTGCTACCTGCTAGATGATCCAGATATTCTATTGATTTCTGCATAAAACTCAGTATAAAATAGTTGGCTGGAAATTTGCATTGGATGACCATGTTGTTCTATTGCAAATCACTTTAGAATACAATAGGTTGAGACATAATGAAATAGGAAATGGAAACATCACATGTCACGTTGCTCATCTCTCCATGTTGCAGTGTACATCGACGTGAAGCAGAACACGGCGTCGGGCGAGGAGCAGGTCGCGTTGTTAAAGAAGTACATCGCCTTCTACTTCGACCTCCACTACAGGAGAGCTCCGGGCACCATGTGTGTGGTGCTCATGGACATGTCAGGGGCCTCCACCAGCAACGTGGTACGTATAACCTGACCTCCACTACAGGAGAGCTAACCCTAACCTCCACTACAGGAGAGCTAACCCTGACCTCCACTACAGGAGAGCTAACCCTAACCTCCACTACAGGAGAGCTCCACTAACCCTAACCTCCACTACAGGAGAGCTAACCCTAACCTCCACTACAGGAGAGCTAACCCTAACCTCCAATACAGGAGAGCTCCACCCACCCTAACCTCCACTACAGGAGAGCTCCACCCACCCTAACCTCCACTACAGGAGAGCTCCACTCACCCTAACCTCCACTACAGGAGAGCTCCACTCACCCTAACCTCCACTACAGGAGAGCTCCACTCACCCTAACCTCCACTACAGGAGAGCTCCACCCACCCTAACCTCCACTACAGGAGAGCTCCACTCACCCTAACCTCCACTACAGGAGAGCTCCACCCACCCTAACCTCCACTACAGGCAGGGGGGGGAAACGCCGCGGCTCGCCCTGGTGACAAACGCGTGCATAATATTGATCACTGCAGTATCCAAGTGGGTGGTCAGTGGTGAAAGAGCCATCAAGTGGTGACACCACTGGCATTTAGAAGAACTAGCTACTATGCTTCATAGTGGCATGCTGTGCTGATTAGACACAATCTAAAATATTCTTTTCAACCACAAGCACTAATGCTCCCATATGCTCCACTGGACATTTTCAGACATCATATATCATTCTAATTGTTTCCAATTTTAGCTTCAGTGGAACATCCCTTAAATACTTACAGAAACAGTTCAAAGTTGACTGATTTTAGGCTTCATGGACAGCCCAATGTCAGGTGAACTAGCATAGATTTCTCTATTCTCCTACATTGCCATGTCTCTAATATGTATCAGACTGAAAGGGGAAGTCTTTTTGGTATGGATGTAGCATTGACCACTTGTCATATTTAGTAGTATTTGAGTATTATGGCATTTTACCAGACATGCTGACTTGAAGTGCTAACAGGTCAGTGGATAAAGTTACGCATGCATTTGCCACCAGTTGGAGCCGCGTCGTGGGCCCCCCCTGACTACAGGAGAGCTCCACTCACCCTAACCTCCACTACAGGAGAGCTCCACCAACCCTAACCTCCACTACAGGAGAGCTCCACAGTAGTATAGTATGTATCGGAACGGGACTATAGTTAAGTACTGTTTATTACTCAATCGACCTGCAGCCAATCAGAGGCCTCCATTTGGTCACGTGACCGGAAGTGACCTACTTAGGGGATTAGTGGTGACGTCACGTGACCTAGTTAGCCAATCAGAGGCCGCCATTTGGTCACGTGACCGGAAGTGAGGTCATATGACCTACTTATGGACCGGAAGTGACGTCATATGACCTACTTAGGGGACCGGAAGTGAGGTCATATGACCTACTTTAGGATCACGTGACCGGAAGTGACCTGATGAGTCACGTGACCGGAAGTGACGTCACATGACCTAATGGCCAACCGGAAGTGAGTGACCTGATTGAGGATCACGTGACCGGAACTGACCTGATTGATCACGTGACCGGAAGAAGAAGAAGAAGAAGTGACGTCACGCGACTTAATGAAGAGATGAGCGTCTTTAAGGGGTCACGCGCTTTAAAATGTGATATCTTTTTTTTTGGAGGAGGAGGAGGAGGAGGAGGAGGAGGAGGAGAAGGAGGCGAGTCTCTTATTTTTTTCGGTAAACTAATAAAAAACACTACGATATAAGTTTTTTTTTTTTTTTCATTTTTTATTGTTTTACGAGCGACTGGAAGTGACTTATTGAACTAGGTAGAAGCGTTCTTTAGAGTGTATAAAGGGGGGGGGGGAGGGGAGGGGAGGGGAGGGAAGGGGAGGGGGGCCCCTTTAAGATGCATGGGGAGGGGGGCGCTTTTAGGATGCATGGGGCGAGTGGTGGGGGGGGGAGGGGGGGAGGGGGGAGGGGGGCACTCTAGGGGGGTGGGGGGGCACTCTAAGGGGCGTTTGTCTCTTTTAAGAAAAAAAGAAAAGAAAAAGATTTCAATCGAGAGACACGCTTCTTCCTCTCGAGAGGAAGAAGCGTGTCTCTTCGTTTTTTTTTGTTTATCACGTGCTTCGATGAGGCGATCAGCTGCGACTGGAGGAAGTGACACTTTAAGAGGGCGCGCGTCTTAATTGTTATGATATTTTTTTTTTTTTTTTTTTTTTACTTACTAATAAAGAAGACGTATGAAAATAAAACACAACAATTCACATGTCCGTCGTTCTCGTTGTTTCTTGCTTGATAAAGTCAAGTAATATCGCCGTCAGCTTCATCTTGCCACATTTTCAACACTCGGAAGGCCCACTCAGCGGGACTTCCTCCGTATTCGCATTCTTCAGCGATCTTATCTAACCTCTCAGGCGACAATTTTACATGGTCCCCCACCTCTTTCCACCTGCTACCTAGACGTATGCCGAGGGTGCCCAAGTGCTTATGCATCGCGCGCGAGTCGGGGTTTTCGAAATCCAACCCCTGTCTGTGGAGAAGGGACATCCACTGAGCCAACAGTTCCACGCGTCTAATGCGGGTGAAGACGCGACCGAGCTCTCCCCATCTATGACGATGCGGGGTTTCACCCCACCAGACTCGGAACATCGCCGTACACAGCTCCTCCGGTGTCTTGACACTGCGCTCTACTAGAGCATCCATACGGGCGGCGGTAACTTTTAAGCTACTGCCCAACTCTCTCCAACAGCCGCTCAACTCTTTACCTAGTTGACGAAGCAAGGCGTCGCTATAGGCTAACCGCCGCTGTCCTACCTCTCTGTTCTCCCCATCGGTCTGCCTCGCGCGTCTCACGTCGTCAAGCCGCATTAACTTTTTTTCAGGTGGACAAGGCGGTGAAGGCGAGCTTGAAAGTGGAATAGCTTGAGCCATCTCGTCTCGTCTTGGCGGCGGCGGCGGCGGTGGCGGCGGCGGCGGCGGCGGCGGTGGTGGCGGCGGTGGTGGTAGTAGACGTTACTGTGGTCAGAGGCGATATGGTTTTTTTCCAACAGAAATCAGAGCTTTTTATACAGAGGGAGTTTAATCCCATTTCCAACAGCACTCCAGCTGTGTAGCGACCTGTCCGCATGACGCTTTTTCAACCGCTCCGCTCCTTAAGAGCTTAGATGACGAGGGGTGTGTCATCGCTATCCGTGGAGACCAGCTGAAAACGCTGTTTCTTCCTCATCCATAGCCTTACCTCCTACCCCCTACCTGAGGACGTCTCCCTCCCTCTGACATTCATTGTAACAAACGTCAGAGGTCAGGTGAAAATCGGATTTTTTTCATGCACAGCCTTAGTCAGCTGTCACCCCTCCCTATTGAACTAGCCAGCCGCCGCCTGGCCGGCCCGGTCTACTCACCACGGCAGGAGGTGGTGATTTTTTTTTTGTCTTACACTTAAGTCGCTCACCACATGCACACGCCTCTACTCACAGACAGACACGTTCGTCTTAGGGGGGTCCTGCTTCACGCCACACGCCTCCTGTAGTTTTTTTTGTATACACACTCTAAGCTCATCACCGTTAATCCTTTATACAGCTAACACGCGCTGAATGGCTGAACAGGGTGGTAAGTGGCTTAGCTCATGACAGTGGATCCCTCAAAAAAAAAGAGGGGAAAGGGATCCAGCTGAAAACGTCATACCTTATGTCTTTGTGAATGGCCGCCGGTCAGTCGACGGCAGCAACCGCTTAATCCTTTATACAGCTAATGCGCGTTGAATTGCTGAACAGGGTGGTAAGCGGCTTAGCTCATGACAGTCGATCTCTCAAAAGGGGGGAAAGGGATCCAGCTGAAAACGTCATGCCTTATGTCTTTTGTTTCTCTTTGTGAACGGCCGCCGGCCAGCCGGCGGCAGCTGAACAGGGTCTGTAAGTAGCTTAGCTCTAGAAGCGAGAAGGCGTATATAAGGGGTCTGGAAACCTCCATTCACTCACTCATTCTTTTGCTGCTCTCTACAGTCACCACCATGAGCAAAAGACAACACCTAGCGCCGTCCAAGAACAAGAAGACTACGCGGAACAGCGCTCGTTTAGCGTCAGTGCCTCCTCTTGCTACTGAAAATGAGACTACCGCCGCAGCCGCTTGGTCTTATCACCCTCTCGCTGTAGCGAGCGCTCGCGGCAGTAGTAGTAGTAGTAGCAGTAGTAGTAGCAGTAGTAGTACTAGTAGTAGTAGTAGTAGTAGTAGTACTACTGGTAGTAGTCGTCGTGCTAGCGACGTTGTTACACTCGCGACGGTACACGTTGCTGCTAAGCGCGCTGCCGCTGCTACTGCCGCCCCGCCTGCTGCGGCTGCTGCTGCTGCTGCACCTGCTACCGCTGCGCCTGCTACTGCTGCGCCTGCTGAGGCTGCTGCGCCTGCTACTGTTGCGTCTGCTGCTGCTGCTGCTGCTGCTGCTGCTGCTGCTTCTGCTGCACCTGCTGCTACCGCTACTACTACTGACGACAACGCTCCTGGCACAGCGCAGTACTGGCAACCGGGTTTTTACCTCCCCACTACTGTTGATGACTTTGATGACCTGCCGCACGTTGCACAGCCCCTCTCCTCCACCACTACATCGACCGACGCCCTCGACGCCGCTCGCGCTGAGAGTGACAGCTATTCGGACACTCAGCCCCTAAACCGAGAAGAAGAGGAGGAGGAGGAGGAGCAGCAGCAACAGGGTGAGACAGAGAACGACGCTGACGACGAGGCGTACGAACAACCCGAAGGGAAAGGGGTGGGCGGTACGTTTTTCGGCTTCCCTCTTCGACCTTTCGACCTCACTTCCTCCACTAGTAGCGTCCCGTCCGGTCCGTGGCGACTGCCCTCACCGCCACCTTACGAGGGCGGCGGCGCTTCATCTTCTACCGCTACACTCAGCACCGACGGCGTGTGGCTGCGCTGTTCCAACAACGAGGCCTCGGATACCACCAGCGCTGACGCTGCTCCTGCTATCGGTTCTGCTGCTGATTCAGCTCACGCTGATGGTGTTACTCATCCTGCGGGTGTGAAACGTTCTAAGGTGAGTTCCAGAACAACAAGGCCTAGTAAGAAGAGAAAAATACAAGAAAAAGAACGAGATGGACGAGAAGAAGCAGAGAAAACCTTCTCCCGTCTTCTCGGGTTAGAGTTCTGCTTAGACGGAGCTTTGACGCTGGAGATCTGGGAGGACGTGGCTAGACTGTCTAGGAGGCCGCGCTACACAAAAGACGGCCAGGTGAAAGAGGCGTCTCTGACCAGAAGCAAGCGAGTGCACTTCACGGCCGACGCGCTGCGCGAGCTAATAGCACACATCGCCGATATCCGCGCAGTGGTGCGCATACGCGACACAGCGGCCGCGCAAGGAAAACCTAATCACACCCCCTGGTTCGCAGTGCTGGATGAGGAGGGCGAAGTGTACGCAGCTGTGAGCTACTACAGCGGTAAGAACCTCGTCCACGTGCGCAAGTACGAAGGTCCTGACAAAAAACCCACACAGCAGGGAGTGACGCTGTCCGCCAGAGCGCTCAAAGAGTTGGATGACAAAACAGAGATCATTCTGAAATATCTCGGCATAGATTCGGAATGAGAGACGCTCAACGCTCACGCGCGCGCGCACACACACACACACACACACAGCGTTTGACGTACGCTGTATGAGACAGACAGACGGATACACAGACAGCAGACAGAAAGATAAATAGATAGATAGATAGACAGATAGATTGATAGATAGATAGATAGTTAGACGGCTAAGTAGTTGGTAACTGAGTGAAAAAAAACATGACACAGTACGTATGCGAAAAGTGTTTCAAAATGTTTAAAAGACCGTACAACCACGAGAGACACGTAGAAAATTGTAGAGTAGTACCTAAGTTTTGCCCTCTATGCGGCGAAGGCGATTGCCGAAAGATCGCCTGTCGACCCGAATCTCTGGACGGAGTGACCGTCCCTCCGCGCATATGTGCTGTACCGAACGGGGAGGAAACGTTCACGGCGAATTGGCCTGCGATACAAACGGGCGTCAGGATGCACGGGACTCGCGTGAGTGTAACAAACTTCAGGCTACCAACCGGCGAGTTGAGTGACGCTGTAGATACTATGCGTCGCATTCACTTGACACAAAGATTCAGATACAAAGTGGGTTTCTCGGTAGGCTTACTCTTACAACACAGAGAAGACAAGAGCAAACTGCGCTACTTTCACGCCTCCCAGAACAACGCAACTCTCATACAACCGCTCCCTACTATAACTAATTCAGAAACTTTGGAAGAGCTCCTCTCAAAGATGGAAAACACCGTCGCTTGCGAGGAAGTACGGAAACTTTGCGACGCTGACACCAAGTGGCACGTTCTTTTTCCTACCAATTTGAACATTTGCGTTTACATGGGACCGGGGGAATTCCCCATAGGCGGTAGGATCACTCAGGCCGGTCGAGTTGGAAAGAGAAGCGGCGTGTTAGATTTTCCCAACAAGGACAACCTCTGCATCTTCCGCTGCATTTCCTTTCACTTATACAACACCAGCAAGCGCGCTTCAGATTTGTTACGTCAGTTCTGTCCCGCTGCCACACCTGAATCCTTTCCGGGTCTGAACATCCGCGACTTACCCGCGTTAGAGAACTTGTTTGACGTACAGATAGCGGTTTACACCGCGTCGCGTCAAGTGCCGGGGCGGAAGTTGAGAAGACGCGTTACTCTGATCAGACCGCCTTCCAGAACTCTGGCCGCCCGAGGTAAAGTCAACCTACACCTGACGGCGAAAGGCGGTTTGCACGTCTCTCTCGTCACGGACTTCAACGCGTACGCGGGCATATACGAATGTTGCAAGTGTAAGGCGGCGTTCACCACCGAGTTCTTGCTGAAGAGACACAGGAACCAGCTTTCCTCTTGCCGACAAGTCAAGTTGCGCTACGTAGGTGGCATCTACCAAAATTCGAGAACGATTTTCGAAGCGCTAGCAGACTTCTCCATTTTTCCCCCCGACGGACATTCCGGAATCTACCCTTACAAGATCGCCTTCGATTTCGAGGCTTTCTTCAGACCGTGCAAAGAACCGTCGACGGAACACGTGTCCCTGCTGTGGGATCACGTCCCTTTGTCGGCTAGCGTCGCATCCGACTTTCCGGGGTGGGAGGGGCCCGTCTGCTTCGTCAGAGAATCCGACGCAGATTCCGACCCCTTGTTGGACCGAGTTTTAAATCACATAAACGAGAACGCCAAAGTCATCGGGGAAGCTGTGCTAGAACTTTACCGACCGACCTTAGCGAAGTTAGATGCGGCGATAGGTGAAGCTCTCCTGCTGGAGGAGGCGACGTTCACCCCTTCTCCAGGCGGCTTCGCTGCGGCTCAGACCAGACACCCGTTAGTTCAACTGAAGAAGCGTCTTCTGAGATACATCCGGCAAGCTCCAGTCGTGGGCTTCAACTCGGGGAGTTACGACTTGAACCTGATCAAAATACGCCTTCACTCGTTCTTCGCCTCCGGAGACCGAAGAAACCAAGAATTCAGCGTCATAAAGAGAAGCAATCAATACTTGGCGGTTTACACACAGCACACGGTTTTCTTGGACGTAGTCAACTATTTGGCACCCGGTTACAACTACGCGACCTATTTGCGAGCTTTCACCAGGAACGAAGAGAAAGGTCACTTTCCTTACGAATGGATGACGTCTACCAGGAAACTGGCAAACAGAACGCTGCCACCGAGATCGGCTTTCGACAGCGAGCTGACGGGCGTCAAAATGTCCGAATCCGACTACGCCGCATGTCAGAAAGTTTGGTCCGACGAGAAGATGCAAACTATGGAAGACTACTTGATCCACTACAACAACAAAGACGTCAAACCTTTCATAGAAGCTCTGAAAAATCACGCTAAATTTTTCCAAGATCGCGGCATTGACATGTTGAAAGACGGAGTTTCTCTCGCCGGTTTGACTTTACGGTTCCTCTTCCAAAACCTAGAAGACGCGTTCACAACGTTCCCCCAGTTCGACGCCGTCCTCCACGCTCTGATCAAAGAAAATCTAGTCGGCGGTCCTTCCATCATCTTCCATAGATTTCACGAGAAGGGCACCACGCGGATAAGGGAGCACAAGTACGGCGAAGAAGCGAGACCGTGCCAACACATCCTAGGACTAGACGCTAACTCTCTGTACTTGCGCTGCATGAGCGAAGCGCACTGCACGGGCTATTACGCGGTGAGACGGCCCGAGACCGAGTTCAAGCCCGAAATTAGGCAAAGAAACTCTCACAGCGCTTTGGAGTGGTTACGCTTCGTAGAGCACGACCGCGACGTGAAACTGCGCCACGCTTTGAACGGCGGCGAGATGGTTGTAGGCTGTCGGAGAATTCGCGTGGACGGGTTTCACGCGGCCTCTAATACGGTTTTCCAGTTTCACGGGTGTTGGTTCCACGCTCACGAGTGCATACCGTCGCACCGATATCAGTGCGCTTCACTGAGAGAGGAGAGACGCGACAGAACGACCAGAGTAAGCGCTTACTTGAAAGCGCTAGGTCACAAGCTGGTCGTCGTGTGGGAGTGCGAATGGCGAGAGATGAAGCGTCGAGATGAGCGGGTCAAGGCCTCCCAACAACGCTGGAAGGTTGACGCTTTGAAAGTGTCTCGAAACGCGATGAGCGAGAGCGACATCCTTTCCGCTGTGAAAGAGGAGAAAATGTTCGGTTTAGTTCAAGTGGACATCACTACGCCGCCTCACCTACGAGACTACTTCGAAGAAATGACCCCCGTTTTCAAGAACGCGACCGTTTCAAAATCGGACATAGGACCTCACATGTCAGACTTTGCGCAGGAAGAAAAGCTGTTGAACACGCCTCAGAGATGTCTGATAGGGAGTTACCACGGAAAAAATATTCTCTTGGGAACGCCGCTTCTCAAGTGGTATTTAGAGCACGGTTTGATAGTCACCAAAGTGCAGCTGGTGGTAGAATACCTACCTAAACGCTCCTTTGCCGGTTTCGCGGACGAAGTAACGGCGGCGCGAAGACGTGGCGACGTGAACGAGAACGAGAAAATTCTGTCAGACTGTTACAAGTTAATGGGAAACGCTACGTACGGTAAAACAATCTGCAACAAAGAAAAACACACGGCGGTGAGATACACTGACAGTCGGAAGTTCGAACTATTGGCCAATTCGTGGCGCTTCAAAAAGACGTCCGAGTTGAGTTCCGATCTGTTTGAAGTCGAACTACAACCGAAAACAGTCAACAACAACCTCCCTATTCAAATAGGGTTCATGGTATACCAGTACGCGAAGTTGAAAATGTTAGAGTTCACATACGACTTCTTGGATAGATTCGTCGATCGGCGCGATTATGCCCTTTGTCAAATGGACACCGACAGTCTTTACATGGCTCTCAGCGGTGACACGTTGGATGACCTAGTCAAACCTCGCCTGAGAGAGACGTACTTCAGAGAGAAACGAAAGTGGCTTCCGACAGCGGTGTGCGACGATCACTTAGAGCTTTTCGTGAAGACAAAAACGGAAAGAGTGCGAGAATGGTGTCCGCCGCCCGGCGGATGTTGTGAGAGACGGTACCTTCACGATCTGAGAACTTCGGGGCTTATGAAAGCGGAGTGGGAAGGTGACGGGATCCTAAGTCTCAACCCTAAGACTTACATTTGCTACGATCGAGTCAGCGACACCGGTGAAAGAAAATCCAAAAAATGGAGTGCAAAAGGCGTACAGAAGAAACAAAACCCTCAGGAACCAGACGACTTCTTGGATGTTCTTCGCCAACGAAAAACTCTCATTGCTGTAAATAGAAACTTCAAAGTGGTGCGAAACAAAATGGTCACCTACACCATAGAGAAAGACGGCGTGCGCTACTTGTATTATAAGCGTCGCGTGCATTCTGACGGTGTGACAACGAGTCCTTTAGAGATATGAAAAAAAAAAAAAATAAGCGTGTGCATCTTTTCAAAAATAGAGTGTTTATCAAGATTGAAAAAAAAATAAATAAAAAAAATAAAATAAAATATTGTTGTGTTTTTATTTTCATACGTCTTCTTTTACTAGTAAGTCGCGCAGTCTCTTAAAGCGTCACTCATGTGACGACGTCGCTTCCAGTCACGTGATCCTAAAGACCCTCACTTCCTAAACAAAAAACTTCTTCTTCCGCTCACGTGATCAATCAAGTCACTTCCGGTCACGTGATCCTCAATGAGGTCACTCACTTCCGGTCGGCCATTAGGTCATGTGACGTCACTTCCGCTCACGTGACTCATCAGGTCACTTCCGGTCACGTGATCCTAAATTAAGTCATATGACGTCACTTCCGGTCCCCTAAGTAGGTCAGTAGGTTACCCAGAATGCACCACTAATCCCCTAAGTAGGTCACTTCCGGTCACGTGACCAAATGGTGGCCTCTGATTGGCTGCAGGGTTACCCAGAATGCACCACTAATCCCCTAAGTAGGTCACTTCCGGTCACGTGACCAAATGGAGGCCTCTGATTGGCTGCATGTCGATTGAGTAATAAACAGTACTTAACTATAGTCCCGTTCCGATACATACTATACTACTCTCCACTCACCCTAACCTCCACTACAGGAGAGCTCCACCCACCCTAACCTCCACTACAGGAGAGCTCCACTCACCCTAACCTCCACTACAGGAGAGCTCCACCCACCCTAACCTCCACTACAGGAGAGCTCCACTCACCCTAACCTCCACTACAGGAGAGCTAGCCCTAACCTCCACTACAGGAGAGCTCCACTAACCCTAACCTCCACTACAGGAGAGCTCCACTCACCCTAACCTCTACTACAGGAGAGCTAACCCTAACCTCCACTACAGGAGAGCTAGCCCTAACCTCCACTACAGGAGAGCTCCACCCACCCTAACCTCCACTACAGGAGAGCTCCACTCACCCTAACCTCCACTACAGGAGAGCTCCACTAACCCTAACCTCCACTACAGGAGAGCTCCACTCACCCTAACCTCTACTACAGGAGAGCTAACCCTAACCTCCACTACAGGAGAGCTAGCCCTAACCTCCACTACAGGAGAGCTCCACCCACCCTAACCCCCACTACAGGAGAGCTCCACCCACCCTAACCTCCACTACAGGAGAGCTCCACCCACCCTAACCTCCACTACAGGAGAGCTCCACTCACCCTAACCTCCACTACAGGAGAGCTCCACCCACCCTAACCCCCACTACAGGAGAGCTCCACCCACCCTAACCTCCACTACAGGAGAGCTCCACCAACCCTATCCCCCACTACAGGAGAGCTCCACCCACCCTAACCTCCACTACAGGAGAGCTCCACTCACCCTAACCTCCACTACAGGAGAGCTCCACTAACCTCCACTACAGGAGGGCTCCACTCACCCTAACCCCCACTACAGGAGAGCTCCACTCACCCTAACCTCCACTACAGGAGAGCTCCACTCACCCTAACCTCCACTACAGGAGAGCTCCACTCACCCTAACCTCCACTGCAGGAGAGCTCCACTCACCCTAACCTCCACTACAGGAGAGCTCCACTCACCCTAACCCCCACTACAGGAGAGCTCCACCCACCCTAACCTCCACTACAGGAGAGCTCCACCAACCCTATCCCCCACTACAGGAGAGCTCCACCCACCCTAACCTCCACTACAGGAGAGCTCCACTCACCCTAACCTCCACTACAGGAGAGCTCCACTAACCTCCACTACAGGAGGGCTCCACTCACCCTAACCCCCACTACAGGAGAGCTCCACTCACCCTAACCTCCACTACAGGAGAGCTCCACTCACCCTAACCTCCACTACAGGAGAGCTCCACTCACCCTAACCTCCACTGCAGGAGAGCTCCACTCACCCTAACCTCCACTACAGGAGAGCTCCACTCACCCTAACCTCCACTACAGGAGAGCTCCACCCACCCTAACCTCCACTACAGGAGAGCTCCACTCACCCTAACCTCCACTACAGGAGAGCTCCACCCACCCTAACCTCCACTACAGGAGAGCTCCACTAACCCTAACCTCCACTATAGGAGAGCTTTAATGTTTACAAATAGTTCGTAGAAAACACTTCTACTAAAACCTTTAGATTTGAGTCTAAAATACATTTTTTTTATCATTCTATAAAGCCCCTTTATATCAATGGACCCAGTTAATCCTCAGGACTCTCCCCAGGTGGCTCCACTGCCATAGACCACCTGGGGTAGGAGTAGTTCCCTCACTCGTCAACAGAGGGAGCACTGTCTCCAGTCTGGTAACCAGTGTTCATGTTGCCACAATCCACCCTTTTTTGGCTTTGGTTCAATTGTTCAATTTAAAATTATTGTTCAAGTTCAGTTTATTAGTTAGTTAATTGTTTGAATAAAACCATGCAAGGACACTTGCCATGGTGTATATGACAAATGATTAACACACATCTGCAACTCACGTGTTGACTATCATTTATATAGAACTGTGGGGGTCCTGTATTACCACTACACCACAGTTGCTTAGCTGTCCACCTACACATGTTCCACGTTACTGGATTAGTGTAGTCCAGAGGGGGATAGTTAGCCAGGTGTTTCACCCCTTCAGGCTGTCTAACAGGGCGCCGGTTATCCGGCCCCTTCACAATCATTGGCATTACATGAAGAACATTAATATAAGTATGTGGTAGGAATTGATACCAAGATAAAACAATTGAACGATAACCCTTTTTTAATATCTATTTTGTGCTCCAAACACATTTTAGCCCATTTCAGCAAACATTTGCAAACGTTACAAATGCATTCTTCATGTTAAAATGCATCATTCACCATTGTAATATTTTCTGTTGGATATTATTTCAGAACATCGACATCACCAAGTTCATCATCGGATGCTTCACCACCTACTTCCCTGCTTATCTAGGTAACTCATTTAACCTCCACTACAGGCTCAGTCTCATGAATTTGTAACAGTTGAAACGTCTTTGACCGGGTGTCGTCTTTGACAGGGTGTTGTCTTTGACCGGGTGTCGTCTTTGACCAGGCAGCATTAGAATAGCAGAAATGAGGTCTATGTAGTAAGAAAAGCTGGGAAATAGTGCACCTATATGTTGATACACGTTTATAAACAACTGCACTGTGCATAGTAAGTGCAGTATATAAATATATAAAATGTTACTTATGTTTCCAATAAATGTGTATTAACATATTATTGCAGTATCTCACCGATTTCCTCACTACATATGCCTCATTTATTCCATCTTATAACTCCCTGGTCAAAGACGACACCCGGTCAAAGACGACACCCGGTCAAAGACGACACCTGGTCAAAGACGACACCTGGTCAAAGACGACACCCGGTCAAAGACGACACCTGGTCAAAGACGACACCCGGTCAAAGACGACACCCGGTCAAAGACGACACCCGGTCAAAGACGACACCCGGTCAAAGACGACACCTGGTCAAAGACGTTTCAACTGTTACAAAATTATGAGACTGAGCCTTCAGGAGAGCTCCAGCAACCCTAACCTCCACTACAGGAGAGCTCCACTCACCCTAACCTCCACTACAGGAGAGCTCCACCCACCCTAACCTCCACTACAGGAGAGCTCCACCCACCCTAACCTCCACTACAGGAGAGCTCCACTCACCCTAACCTCCACTACAGGAGAGCTCCACTCACCCTAACCTCCACTACAGGAGAGCTCCACTCACCCTAACCTCCACTACAGGAGAGCTCCACTCACCCTAACCTCCACTACAGGAGAGCTCCACTCACCCTAACCTCCACTACAGGAGAGCTCCACCCACCCTAACCTCCACTACAGGAGAGCTCCACTCACCCTAACCTCCACTACAGGAGAGCTCCACTCACCCTAACCTCCACTACAGGAGAGCTCCACTCACCCTAACCTCCACTACAGGAGAGCTCCACTCACCCTAACCTCCACTACAGGAGAGCTCCACCCACCCTAACCTCCACTAATTAAGAGCTCCACTAACCTCCACTACAGGAGAGCACCACGAACCCTAACCTGCACTATAATGCATCAATGCAGCCCTGGTGAGTAACTCACCGGGGCTGCATTGATGCATTATGCCGATCTCAGAAGTCGCTCTATATGAGAATTCCGCGCCTAGGCTAAAGTCAATGGGGGCCGAATATATCATTTAAAATATATAATTTTTTTGAACCAATTAAAACCAGGATAATATCCCACTCTTCTATTAAAGGTGGAAAGCCACAACCCTAAGGATAATGCCCTACGTGGTATCTCCATCTATCGGACAAATATAGACTATTAATTAGTAAGTTGAACTTCTGGTAGCGACTTCTGAGATGGACGACTTCTGAGATGCGACACCGGCCCTAAGGGAGTGTCTCAATCCCATAGGGTCGGCATAATGCTTGAATGAATTTACTCGCCAGGGCTGCATTCATGCATCATGACGACCAAGGCTATGATGCTTTAAGGCATTATGCCCCCCTTAAAGGGTTAAAGGGTCCTCACTCAACTTGACACTGCACACTCTCCATATTTCAGCTTACATGATCAACTACGAGATGCCCTTCCTACTGTCAGGTCAGTCTACTACTTGAAATCAACCCACCTTAATGAGTTAAAGTTACTACATCCGATTAATTGGCGTCAAAAATATATTTTCTCAAAAATGAGTTAGGATGTTCACAAATAATATACTTGCTTTCCTATCTATTTTATTTCCCCTTATTCCCTATCATTTTGCACAAATTTGATTATTTTGCCCAATATGTGGACATTTTGGAATAAAATTGGGCACGATTTTAATCTGCCCCATTGGAAATACACTGAAAAAAACATGATTGGAAGCTATGGGACCCAATTTCTGAGCTGATACTGTCTCTGGATACCATTTAAATGTCCCCCTGCCCATGAATAATATACTTTTACAGTATTTGGGAATTTTTGGCAGTAGAATTTAGAATTTGGAGAAAATCGGATATACCCACTTTAATCTGACTGAGGCTTTACAGGGGCGGCCCACCTTCTGACTGAGGCTGTATGGGGGTGTCCCACCTTAATTATTGACTGAGGCTTTATGGTAGCCGCTCGCCTTAATAACTAACTAAGGCTTTACGGGAGCATCCCACCTTAATAAGTTATGCCAATCTACAACTTAATTCTTTAAACAGGCAATACTACCACTTACACTTAGCCACACAGTAGTACAACTTTGATTCCATGGGAATGACCCACCTTAATTATTGACTAGAGCTTTATGGGAGCCACCCACCTTAATGACTAGTACCCACCTTAATAAGTTAATCTGACTGAGGCTTTATCCTTTTCTTTCCAGCCACGTGGAAACTTATATCCGCCTTCCTGAACTCTGAGCAGAAACAGAAAATCCGGATGGTGAAGAAGAAGGAGATCGCGTCCTTCATCCCTGAGGACAGTTTGTGGGAGCACATGAAGCAATAACAGCGTACAGACATGACACATCAATATTCCGTTAAAAACACCCTCAAAATAAAATTGTCATAATAGTGAAATAAGAGTCAGCCTCTGTGTTTCTGCTTGTACTGGGTTTGTCCGCGTGGATCTGTCATCAGGCACTCTACATTTCATTGTGTCTCACGACTTCTGGCAAATGTGAATATCTTTGACTGGATGCCAGCTTTGACACAGCCTTTATTCAATATGGCCATCAGTAATGGACTAGTCACACAGGATACCATATGATTTACATTTCCTTCCCTCATAAAGGATTAGAATATAATCAATGTGCTGGGAATCTCAGTTTGAAGTGTGTATATATCTTATGGCAGCCTCATGTTGAGGTGGCATGGAGGCCGCCTAACCCATTCATACCTAACCCTAACCCTAACCCATTCATACCTAACCCTTACCCTAACCCTAACCCATTCATACCTAACCCTAACCCTAACCCATTCATACCTAACCCTAACCCTAACCCATTCATACCTAACCCTAACCCTAACCCATTCATACCTAACCCTAACCCTAACCCATTCATACCTAACCCTAACCCATTCATACCTAACCCTAACCCTAACCCATTCATACCTATTTTAAACTTGTCTTTATCCTTGATTTTCCTCGTGAGTGTTAATAATCTTAAGCTACATTCTGGCATGGTTTTATAGATGCATTACACGTTCCCACCTTTAGTAGGGACCTGAAAAACAAAACTCTGACCTGCCTACCCCAGATGTAGCCAGAAACACAGCTTTTAATTTTGTGGTCTAATCTCAGCGATAACAAACATGACAAGTTACTCTGTAGATGTCGGCACTCACACCACCACCCTGCAGTCAGTAAAACAAACTTGCATGGAAACTGAAGTTTCTAATAGAAGAGAAAATAGATTCTAGTTCAAAAGGCCTCTTAAACTCTAAAGTCAAATTCAATTCAATTATTCTGTTAATTTACTAATTTACTAACACCTCCCTAGCAGAGTTCAATGTTCTTGGCCTGATGCACGGATGCAGCATGATGCGTGGATGCAGCAAGGATGCAGCATGATGCGTGGATGCAGCATGGATGCAGCACTTATCTATTCGTTAAAATAATTCTAGGGCCAATTTATATATATGCACTTTAAAAAAGGAGTGCTTTCACCCAGGCTCGAACCGGGGACCTGTGGTGTGTCAGTCGGACGCGCTAGCTGCCATGCCTTAGTGACTGCAGTACAGAGGTGACCTCCGCCTCGACTGGTGGCCGGCGCCTCCGCTGGTGGCCGGCGCCTCCGCTGGGGGCCGGCGTGGTGGTGCCTCCGCTGGTGGCCGGCGCCTCCGCTGGTGACCGGCGCCTCCGCTGGTGGCCGGTGCCTCCGCTGGTGGCCGGCGTGGTGGTGCCTCCGCTGGTGGCCGGCGCCTCCGCTGGTGACCGGCGTGGCGGTATTTGCTGGTCAGGAGGCTGGAGTGGAGCTGTCTGTACTTCTGCTATATATACACTGTCTGGTCGTTTCTTCTGAGTGGGTGAGTGAGTGAGTGAGTGAATGAGTGAGTGAGTGAGTGAGTGAGTGAGTGATTGGGTGAGTGAGTGATTGGCATGAGTGTGTGGGTGAGTGAGTGATTGGGTGATTGGGTGTGTGGGTGAGTGAGTGAGTGGGTGAATGAGTGTGTGGGTGAGTGAGTGATTGGGTGAGTGAGTGATTGGGTGAGCGAGTGTGTGGGTTAGTGAGTGATTGGGTGAGTGAGTGATTGGGTGAGTGAGTGATTGGGTGAGTGAGTGATTGGGTGAATGGGCGTGTGGGTTAGTGAGTGAATGAGTGTGTGGATGAGTGAGTGAATGGGTGTGTGGGTGAGTGAGTGATTGGGTGAATGAGTGTGTGGATGAGTGAGTGATTGGGTGAATGAGTGTATGGGTGAATTAATGTGTGGGCGAGTGGATGAGTGAGTGATTTTGTGAGTGAGTGTTTGTTTTTATTCCCCACCCAAGCCCCCCCCCCCACCTCAACCCCACAATACACCAACATACATGTATAGTGGTGATCCACTACTGCCACTCTGCTGTCGATATTCACGTACGACAAACACTTGCCAAACAAATCAGTGCAACTAACAGCTATTTTGCAGCTAATTCGTGGCAGTGGATCAGCCCCTTTTTCCTCATGTAAAAAACGAACCTTATCTGTCAACGCTGGTGGCACACAGGAAAGAAGCTGGGTGGAAAGCAGGCTGAATTGAGTGAAAATTCTTTTATTTATCCTGGAAAGTTACATATCATGCTGGAGAACGTGCTGCTTCTTGACCTGTGGCTAACCCTGGACTCGGCAGGCACTTCCATACAACCAGCGTGTCCTAGTCTGGCTGCTCAGCAGGCCATGTACAGCCAGCGTGTCTGGCTGCCAACTAATCAGTCATGATTCTGCACAATGTGCCATACCTCCAGACACCATGGGGAGGCTTCACTGTTAATCCAGGCATGATTAAAACTCCTGCCCAGCTGACAAGAGAATGTTATTTCACGTCAAAATAATGTTTTAAAAACTGTAGATAACGTTATGCCATAGGAGCATTAGATAGACGTTATTAGAGGTTATATAACGTTATAAAATGTTGTGTTTTTTGTTTACTTGTTGGTGAGGTGATACTTGAATCTACATTGGCACTTAAAAGTACTCTAGTGAGTAACTCGCCAGTGCTGCATTCAAGCATCATGCCACCCCCATAGGGTCGCCGTGATGCACCAATGTATTTACTAGGAGAGCTCCACCCACCCTAACCTCCACTAATTAAGAGCTCCACTAACCTCCACTACAGGAGAGCACCACGAACCCTAACCTGCACTATAATGCATCAATGCAGCCCTGGTGAGTAACTCACCGGGGCTGCATTGATGCATTATGCCGATCTCAGAAGTCGCTCTATATGAGAATTCCGCGCCTAGGCTAAAGTCAATGGGGGCCGAATATATCATTTAAAATATATAATTTTTTTGAACCAATTAAAACCAGGATAATATCCCACTCTTCTATTAAAGGTGGAAAGCCACAACCCTAAGGATAATGCCCTACGTGGTATCTCCATCTATCGGACAAATATAGACTATTAATTAGTAAGTTGAACTTCTGGTAGCGACTTCTGAGATG
Source organism: Harmothoe impar (assembly GCA_947462335.1). Classification (NCBI taxonomy): domain Eukaryota; kingdom Metazoa; phylum Annelida; class Polychaeta; order Phyllodocida; family Polynoidae; genus Harmothoe; species Harmothoe impar. The sequence goes on along the minus strand of OX381717.1, from coordinate 134,269 downwards.
GACGACTTCTGAGATGCGACACCGGCCCTAAGGGAGTGTCTCAATCCCATAGGGTCGGCATAATGCTTGAATGAATTTACTCGCCAGGGCTGCATTCATGCATCATGACGACCAAGGCTATGATGCTTTAAGGCATTATGCCCCCCTTAAAGGGTTAAAGGGTCCTCACTCAACTTGACACTGCACACTCTCCATATTTCAGCTTACATGATCAACTACGAGATGCCCTTCCTACTGTCAGGTCAGTCTACTACTTGAAATCAACCCACCTTAATGAGTTAAAGTTACTACATCCGATTAATTGGCGTCAAAAATATATTTTCTCAAAAATGAGTTAGGATGTTCACAAATAATATACTTGCTTTCCTATCTATTTTATTTCCCCTTATTCCCTATCATTTTGCACAAATTTGATTATTTTGCCCAATATGTGGACATTTTGGAATAAAATTGGGCACGATTTTAATCTGCCCCATTGGAAATACACTGAAAAAAACATGATTGGAAGCTATGGGACCCAATTTCTGAGCTGATACTCTCCCTGGATACCATTTAAATGTCCCCCTGCCAATGAATAATATACTTTTACAGTATTTGGGAATTTTTGGCGGTAGAATTTAGAATTTGGAGAAAATCGGATATACCCACTTTAATCTGACTGAGGCTTTACAGGGGCGGCCCACCTTAATAAGTTAATCTGACTGAGGCTGTATGGGGGTGTCCCACCTTAATTATTGACTGAGGCTTTATGGTAGCCGCTCGCCTTAATAACTAACTAAGGCTTTACGGGAGCATCCCACCTTAAGAAGTTATGCCAATCTACAACTTCATTCTTTAAACAGGCAATACTACCACTCACACTTAGGCCAAAAAAATAAAGGTTATTTCAGGTAACATGGCAAGAAAATCTAAGGTCGGTAGGTCGGATTTTATTTTTTGATTTTTTACTATTTTTTTTAAACATGAAAGTACTAGCCAGCCTTTCCGAAGACCCTAAAATTGACCCAAAAAGGTTAAAAATACGAAAATTTCTTCAAAATTGCATAAAAAAATGTAGGGTCGGCCCTATTTTGATAGGGTCGGTCGGGTGACCTGAAACAAACCTTTTTTTTTATTTGGCCTTAGCCACACAGTAGTACAACTTTGATTCCATGGGAATGACCCACCTTAATTATTGACTGAAGCTTTATGGGAGCCACCCACCTTAATGACTACCGTAAAGTCTCGCGTAGAAGCCGCGGCTTGTAAGCGAATCAGAACCAGCTTTCTTTTGATACCAACATGCCTATATAGGGTGCGGCTTATACGAGAGTTTTTATAAGTATATTACAGTACTAAATTCGCCATAATTACAGCGCCATCTCGGCTCATAGGATTCTCCAAACTTAGGGGTGCCGCTAATACGAGAGTTAGGCTTATACGCGAGGTTTTATGGTAGTTTGGCTGAGTACCCACCTTAATAAGTTAATCTGACTGAGGCTTTATCCTTTTCTTTCCAGCCACGTGGAAACTTATATCCGCCTTCCTGAACTCTGAGCAGAAACAGAAAATCCGGATGGTGAAGAAGAAGGAGATCGCGTCCTTCATCCCTGAGGACAGTTTGTGGGAGCACATGAAGCAATAACAGCGTACAGACATGACACATCAATATTCCGTTAAAAACACCCTCAAAATAAAATTGTCATAATAGTGAAATAAGAGTCAGCCTCTGTGTTTCTGCTTGTACTGGGTTTGTCCGTGTGGATCTGTCATCAGGCACTCTACATTTCATTGTGTCTCACGACTTCTGGCAAATGTGAATATCTTTGACTGGATGCCAGCTTTGACACAGCCTTTATTCAATATGGCCATCAGTAATGGACTAGTCACACAGGATACCATATGATTTACATTTCCTTCCCTCATAAAGGATTAGAATATAATCAATGTGCTGGGAATCTCAGTTTGAAGTGTGTATATATCTTATGGCAGCCTCATGTTGAGGTGGCATGGAGGCCGCCTAACCCATTCATACCTAACCCTAACCCTAACCCTAACACATTCATACCTAACCCTAACCCTAACCCTAACCCATTCATACTTAACACTAACCCTAACCCATTCATACCTAACCCTAACCCTAACCCATTCATACCTAACCCTAACCCTAACCCATTCATACCTAACCCTAACCCTAACCCTAACCCATTCATACCTAACACTAACCCTAACCCATTCATACCTAACCCTAACCCTAACCCATTCATACCTATTTTAAACTTGTCTTTATCCTTGATTTTCCTCGTGAGTGTTAATAATCTTAAGCTACATTCTGGCATGGTTTTATAGATGCATTACACGTTCCCACCTTTAGTAGGGACCTGAAAAACAAAAATCTGACCTGCCTCCCCCAGATGTAGCCAGAAACACAGCTTTTAATTTTGTGGTCTAATCTCAGCGATAACAAACATGACAAGTTACTCTGTAGATGTCGGCACTCACACCACCACCCTGCAGTCAGTAAAACAAACTTGCATGGAAACTGAAGTTTCTAATAGAAGAGAAAATAGATTCTAGTTCAAAAGGCCTCTTAAACTCTAAAGTCAAATTCAATTCAATCATTCTGTTAATTTACTAATTTACTAACACCTCCCTAGGAGAGTTCAATGTTATTGGCCTGATGCACGGATGCAGCATGATGCGTGGATGCAGCAAGGATGCAGCATGATGCGTGGATGCAGCAAGGATGCAGCATGATGCGTGGATGCAGCATGGATGCAGCACTTATCTATTCGTTAAAATAATTCTAGGGCCAATTTATATATATGCACTTTAAAAAAGGAGTGCTTTCACCCAGGCTCGAACCGGGGACCTGTGGTGTGTCAGTCGGACGCTCTAGCTGCCATGCCTTAGTGACTGCAGTACAGAGGGAGGGACTAGTGGCCGGCGTGGTGGTGCCTCCGCCTCGACTGGTGGCCTCCTCCTCGACTGGTGGCCGGCGCCTCGACTGGTGGCCGGCGCCTCGACTGGTGGCCGGCGCCTCGACTGGTGGCCGGCGTGGCCGGCGCCTCCGCTGGTGGCCGGCGTGGCCGGCGCCTCCGCTGGTGGCCGGCGTGGCCGGCGCCTCCGCTGGTGGCCGGCGTGGCCGGCGCCTCCGCTGGTGGCCGGCGTGGCGGTAGTTGCTGGTCAGGAGGTGCATCTCTGTTGGAGGCTGGAGTGGAGCTGTCTGTACTTCTGCTATATATACACTGTCTGGTCGTTTCTTCTGAGTGAGTGAGTGAGTGAGTGAGTGGGTGATTTAGTGAGTGGGTGAGTGAATGATTTGTGAGTGAGTGATTGTTGAGTGTGTGGGTGAGTGAGTGATCGGGTGAGTGAGTGATTGGGTGAATGGATGAGTGAGTGATTGGGTGAATGAGTGTGTGGGTGAGTAAGTGATTGGATGAGTGGGTGTGTGGGTGAGTAAGTGATTGGGTGAATGGGTGTGTGGGTGAGTAAATGATTGGGTGAATGGGTGTGTGGGTGAGTGAGTGTGTGGGTGAGTGGATGAGTGAGTGATTTTGTGAGTGAGTGTTTGTTTTTATTCCCCAAACACCACACACCTTTGTAGACCTACCCATGCACATACAGCCCACCTCTACCCCCCCCCCCCCCCACCCCACAATACACCAACATGTATAGTGGTGATCCACTACTGCCACTCTCTCAATATTCACGTACAACAAACACTTGCCAAAACAAATCAGTGCAACTCACAGCTATTTTGCAGCTAATTCGTGGCAGTGGGTCAGTCCCTTTTTCCTCATGTAAAAAAACGAACCTGATCTGTCAACGCTGGTGGCACACAGGAAAGAAGCTGGGTGGAAAGCAGGCTGAATTGAGTGAAGATTCTTTTATTTATCCTGGAAAGTTACATATTAAGCTGGAGAATGCTGCTTCGTGACCTGTGGCTAACCCTGAGACCCGGCAGGCATTTCCATACAACCAGCGTGTCCTAGTCTGGCTGCTCAGCAGGCCATGTACAGCCAGCGTGTCTGGCTGCCAACTAATCAGTCATGATTCTGCACAATGTGCCATACCTCCAGACACCATGGGGAGGCTTCACTGTTAATCCAGGCATGATTAAAACTCCTGCCTAGCTAACAAGAGAATCTTAGTTTACATCAAAATAATGTTTTAAAAACTGTAGATAACGTTATGCCATAGGAGCATTAGATAAACGTTATTATAGGTTATATAACGTTACTAAATGTTGTGTTTTTTGTTTACTTGCTGGTGAGGTGATACTTGAATCTACATTGGCACTTAAATGTACTCTAGTGTACTCCAGTGCTGCATTCAAGCATCATGCCAGCCCCATAGGGTCGGCGTGATGCACCAATGTATTTACTAGTGCCTATGTATTTCCTTGCTGGTGCTCTGTTGGTGTATCATAACTACAGATGTTACATGCTGAAACCCTCTTACCTCCATTTCCTTATTGTTAATACACCCTTTAAGGGCCGCTGCTGCCTCTGGGCAGCACCAGTGCTGCCTAGGCAGCAATATAATAAAATCACTGCCATCCTTATAAAACAAATATTGGATATTTTTGAAGCAATCCAAAAAAAATTCTACATAGATACTGTGTCTCCTTTTTAGAAAATTAACTATTTTACATCCAATACAACATATTTCACTCCTTAGCCACTAGCCACTAGCCCAGGCCAGCACCTGTAAGCCAATTTCATATTATCACGGCATAGGGCCAGTGGTTAAGGCCCAAATTACATTTTTCAATGCCAGCAGTTAAAGGGTTAAACATTTCTGACTATGATGGCACAGATTGTACCACACCATGAGGATTTGATATGTATGATACCAGTGTCGCCAAAAACCTTTTATACACACGGGCCAATGTGGCCTGTGTAGTGAGATCTTACAAAGGCCATTTGTCTATTACACAGGGCAAATAGAACTAGCGCGTATACATTGATGTCATGTAGGGATTTCATACTAATTCACATTCATAAATATGGGTGTTGTTTGACGAGAACTGCTGAAATGTAGTGAGAAATGTGTAAATCCATTGAATATATGTTAGATGGCCAATGTTCTAATAGGACTATCTGAAAGATTCTTTCACTATTGGAAGGCTAAGGTAATGGCCGGCCATAGTGGCCAATGTCTGATGGCCTCACATCGGCCATTATGATTCTACATCGGCAAAAGCTGATGTGCCGGTGTCACTAGTAAGAGGGTGATATGGCAACATGTCAGTTAGTCAGTGTGAAAGACCCCAGAGCAGGAATAGGGGCCTGAACAGGAATAGGGGCCTAGGGCAGAAATAGGGGCCTAGGGCAAGAATAGGGGCCTAGGGCAGGAATAGGGGGCTAGGGCATGAATAGGGGCCTAGGGCAGGAATAGGGGCCTAGGGCAGGAATAGGGTCCTAGTCTACAGCAGGAATAGGGGCCTAGGGCAGGAATAGGGGCCTAGTCTACAGCAGGAATAGGAGCCTAGGGCAGGAATAGGGGCCTAGGGCATGAATAGGGGCCTAGTCTACAGCAGGAATAGGGGCCTAGGGCAGGAATAGGGGCCTAGTCTACAGCAGGAATAGGGGCCTAGGCCATGAATAGGGGCCTAGTCTACAGCAGGAATAGGGGCCTAGGGCAGGAATAGGGGCCTAGTCTACAGCAGGAATAGGGGCCTAGGGCAGGAATAGGGGCCTAGGGCAGGAATAGGGGCCAAGGGCAGGAATAGGGGCCTAGGGCAGGAATAGGGTCCTAGTCTACAGCAGGAATAGGGGCCTAGGGCAGGAATAGGGGCCTAGGGCAGAAATAGGGGCCTAGGGCAAGAATAGGGGCCTAGGGCAGGAATAGGGGGCTAGGGCATGAATAGGGGCCTAGGGCAGGAATAGGGGCCTAGGGCAGGAATAGGGGCCTAGGGCAGGAATAGGGGCCTAGTCTACAGCAGGAATAGGGGCCTAGGGCAGGAATAGGGGCCTAGGGCAGGGATAGGGGCCTAGTCTATAGCAGGAATAGGAGCCTAGGGCAGCAATACCCAGTGAACAAAACATGTTTTTTAACGTTCTGAAATGTTTCAAAGTATAAAGTTATATTACGTTAATATTACGTTAATGTAAAGCGCTATTTTACATTCTTTTATGGTTCATAATTTTTTTTGTATTCACATTATTTTACGTTATTTTAACGTTTTTATAGGTCTATATATTCAGTCCAGTTGGGAACTGAAACCATAGATCTACCAAACAGATGGACTGTTTATGGAGTACTGCTGTCAACGTATATTATTTTTACTGCTATCTTTCCAGGAAAAGATAAAACCGTAATGTGCAGGTGTTTATTGCATAATGTTGCATACAAAAAAGAATCAAAAGTTTTTGCACAAATAATATGTATGCAGTTGTGAGAGGTGGCTTGACAAAGGAGCGAACTCACAACTCCAGTGTGCAAGTCCTGCAGGGAACATATGCGCCACAGAGCCACTGGTAGGACTGGCCTGATAGGGAACCATCTGTTAACTATTGTCTCAATTTAATCTCAATTGTAGCTCAATAAACACAGACGTAGCGGTGCTTAAAGTAAACTATAAGCCTAGGTTGAACTGACTACGTTGGGTTTGCTAAAGGTCGCTAGTGTGTATAATTGGCAGTTTATACTTCAGTAAGTGTTATAAGTGTTAGATGCCATCTAAAGACGCCATGGCTGTGTGGTCTAGGCACTGGTCCATCAGTCATACCCTCGAGTTCGAGTCTCACAATAAGCACCAATTTTCCTAGGGCAGGAATAGGGGCCAAGGGCATGAATAGGGACCTTGGGTTGGAATAGGGGCCTAGGGCAGCAATAGGGGCCAAGGGCATGAATAGGGACCTTGGGTTGGAATAGGGGCCTAGGGCAGGAATAGGGGCCTAGGGCAGGAATAGGGGCCTAGGGCAGGAATAGGGGCCTAGGGCAGGAATAGGGGCCTAGGGCAGGAATAGGGGCCTAGGGCAGCAATAGGGGCCTAGGGCAGCAATAGGGGCCTAGGGCAGCAATAGGGGCCTAGGGCAGGAATAGGGGCATAGGGCAGCAATAGGGGCCTAGTCTACAGCAGGAATAGGGGCCTAGGGCAGGAATAGGGGCCTAGGGCAGCAATAGGGGCCTAGTCTACAGCAGGAATAGGGGCCTAGGCCATGAATAGGGGCCTAGTCTACAGCAGGAATAGGGGCCTAGGGCAGGAATAGGGGCCTAGGGCAGGGATAGGGGCCTAGTCTATAGCAGGAATAGGAGCCTAGGGCAGCAATACCCAGTGAACAAAACATGTTTTTTAACGTTCTGAAATGTTTCAAAGTATAAAGTTATATTACGTTAATATTACGTTAATGTAAAGCGCTATTTTACATTCTTTTATGGTTCATAATTTTTTTTGTATTCACATTATTTTACGTTATTTTAACGTTTTTATAGGTCTATATATTCAGTCCAGTTGGGAACTGAAACCATAGATCTACCAAACAGATGGACTGTTTATGGAGTACTGCTGTCAACGTATATTATTTTTACTGCTATCTTTCCAGGAAAAGATAAAACCGTAATGTGCAGGTGTTTATTGCATAATGTTGCATACAAAAAAGAATCAAAAGTTTTTGCACAAATAATATGTATGCAGTTGTGAGAGGTGGCTTGACAAAGGAGCGAACTCACAACTCCAGTGTGCAAGTCCTGCAGGGAACATATGCGCCACAGAGCCACTGGTAGGACTGGCCTGATAGGGAACCATCTGTTAACTATTGTCTCAATTTAATCTCAATTGTAGCTCAATAAACACAGACGTAGCGGTGCTTAAAGTAAACTATAAGCCTAGGTTGAACTGACTACGTTGGGTTTGCTAAAGGTCGCTAGTGTGTATAATTGGCAGTTTATACTTCAGTAAGTGTTATAAGTGTTAGATGCCATCTAAAGACGCCATGGCTGTGTGGTCTAGGCACTGGTCCATCAGTCATACCCTCGAGTTCGAGTCTCACAATAAGCACCAATTTTCCTAGGGCAGGAATAGGGGCCAAGGGCATGAATAGGGACCTTGGGTTGGAATAGGGGCCTAGGGCAGGAATAGGGGCCTAGGGCAGGAATAGGGGCCTAGGGCAGCAATAGGGGCCTAGGGCAGGAATAGGGGCCTAGGGCAGCAATCGGGGCCTAGGGCTGGAATAGGGGCCTAGGGCAGGAATAGGGGTATAGGGCATGAATAGGGGCCTAGTCTACAGCAGGAATAGGGGCCTAGGGCAGGAATAGGGGCCTAGGGCAGGAATGGGGGCCTAGGGCAGGAATAGGGGCCTAGGGCAGGAATAGGGGCCTAGGGCAGCAATAGGGGCCTAGGGCATGAATAGGGGCCTAGGGCAGGAATAGGGGCCTAGGGCAGGAATAGGGGCATAGGGCAGCAATAGGGGCCTAGGGCATGAATAGGGGCCTAGTCTACAGCAGCAATAGGGGCCTAGGGCAGGAATAGGGGCCTAGGGCAGCAATAGGGGCCTAGTCTACAGCAGGAATAGGGGCCTAGGGCAGGAATAGGGGCCTAGGGCAGCAATAGGGGCCTAGCGCAGCAATAGGGGCCTAGGGCAGCAATAGGGGCCTAGGCCAGGAATAGGGGCCTAGGGCATGAATAGGGGCCTAGTCTACAGCAGGAATAGGGGCCTAGTCTACAGCAGGAATAGGGGCCTAGGGCAGCAATAGGGGCATAGGGCAGCAATAGGGGCCTAGGGAAGCAATAGGGGCCTAGGGCAGGAATAGGGGCCTAGGGCATGAATAGGGGCCTGGGGCATGAATACAGGCCTTGGGCTGGAATAGGGGCCTAGAGCAGGAATAGGGGCCTAGGGCATGAATAGAGGCCTAGGGCATGAATAGGGGCCTAGGGCATGAATACGGGCCTGGGGCTGGAACAGGGGCCTAGGGCAGGAATAGGGGTCTAGGGCAGGAATAGGGTCCTAGAGCAGCAATAGGGGCCTAGTCTACAGCAGGTATAAGGGCCTAGGGCAGGAATATGGGCCTAGTCTATAGCAGGAACAGGGGCCTAGGGCATGAATATGGGCCTTGGGCTGGAATAGGGGCCTAGGTCAGGAACAGGGGCCTAGGGCAGGGATAGGGGCCTAGTCTACAGCAGGAATAGGTCCCTAGGGCAGGAATAGGGGCCTAGGGCAGGAATAGGGGGCCTAGGGCAGGGATATGAGCTTAGGGCAGCAATAGGGGCCTAGGGCAGGGATATGGGCTTAGGGCAGACATAGGGCCTAAGGCAGGAAGAGCCACTGTCAGTTTGTCTGTGTTTGTCCAAAGGGAATGCATATTTTACAACAGTTATAATAATTTACCTTGGATCATATCACACACTCCATTGAGTGATATGTTCCAAGATACCATTCGTTGAGAAACCTGTCATTCAGACTGATGGACCTGGTGGACCTGTATCTAACACAGCACCCAGTATGACCCTGTTTACTGACAGCGAGTCAGAGTGGAGGCACAGCGTGAGGCCGTGATTCCTGCCAGACACCGTGAGGCCGTGATCCTAGACACACCAGCAGTCTGGCACACCGAGGCATGCTGCTAACAACTGACACATGTTTAAGTGTTTTTTAGCTTCGGAGAAAATATGAAATACAGCATAAAGAAACCTATACTGCATAAAAGAAAAATGTACTTTAACCTCCCACTTTATAATCATCATTGATAAGTGATCCTTATATGTATGATTAATATTGTAATGAAGTTCTTGAATTGAGCTAGACCTTTTCATAATAATGTATACATTGTACATATATCTTTGTATTTATCAATCAACAAGCCTGTGTGTGTAGCATTGGGAACTGTATGCTACACACATGATAGAACTATATAGGATTTATAGTTGTGTTTGCTTGCTTGCTTCCTCCCTCCCTCCCTGTCCTTCTTTCCTTCCTGCCCATCATTCATTCCCTCCTTCCTCCCTCCCTCCCTCCCACCCTCCCTCCCTCCCCTCTGTCCTCCCTCACCCTCCTTCCTTCCTACCTCCCTTCCTTCCATCTCTTCTTCCATTCTCTCCTCTGTCCTTCATATCTTTAGTTAGATTCAGAAGTGACCACCTAATTTAGTTCTCCCAGCAGGTATATTGCATGCACATCAACACAAGGCTACAGGAGGTTACCAAAAGTTTAATCCATCCGTGGGTGCATGTCTCCTGGTGCATGCCTCAAGTGGTTAATCTGTGAGACCCTGGGGATCCCCTGCTAGCCACATGGCGACCCCTGCTGGTCTCTTGCTCCTAGACAATCCCATGCCAAGGTCTCTTGATGCTTGTCCAGGAAATGAGGGGTGGGTTTTGGGTTAAATAGCGGGTCGTGGGCCGTGGCTCCCAGAACACAGCCGTCCCGGAGAAGGGACACAGGGCACGTCCAGCACAGCCAGACCTGGAGGACAGTGCAGGATATTTCAACGTTTCTTTCTGCTTGGGGGATGCAGGACCACATGGCGGCCCGGGGTGGGGGCCCGGGGCCAGTCCTCCTCCTGCTCATCACGGTCCTCAGCACACTGCTCACTCAGGTAACTTCTATTTACTGCCAGGAATTCTTTGACATGATTTTGTAGCAAGCTCCCAGGTTCCTGATTGCAGGAGTCCTCTCCTCCACTGCTGCCCAGCTCGTATGTACACCACTGGTTGTCTTTTCTCTATTTTATTGTCACTCTCTCCATTCTCTATACTTTTATGCCCTCATTCCATTGCTGTGTATTTGTGACATCACAATGTGTATATTGGTGTCACAATGTGTATATTGGTGTCACAATGTGTATATTGGTGTCACAGTGTGTATATTGGTGTCACAGTGTGTATATTGGTGTCACAGTGTGTATATTGGTGTCACATATATGTATATCGGTGTCACAATATGTGTATCTGTCACAGTTCATTATGTATATCTGTCAGAATACAGGTGTATTTCTGTCATATAACATGACCTGCTACGATCTATCCAAGAAACCAAATACAGAGCTGCTCTCTGATTGGATGAGACTCTGTGATGGCCAGCTTTGACCAATTAGCAACGTTCTTAGCTAACACGGGGTGAGTAGACTAGACACTGTGGTATATTTAGATGGATATACTATGGCCATGTTTGAGGTGACTTTGAGGGGAGTGTGAGGCCGCGTATTTGTCTGCTCCTTTTCAATGGGTACTCCACTGCCTTGATTGGGTGCCGCTCTGCATTGATTGGCAAGTCACCAATTCATGACTGCCAGTGGTACATTTCATGTAGTTATGACTGAAAGCCATCTGGGGTGAAATCACCTTGTGTTTTTAGGTGTGTTTTTTTACAAGAAAGTGCATAATATAATGGAGACCCTAAGAAATTCATTGCCATAACCTCTGTAAAGAACAAAAGCAGTTTGAAGGTGCATTTTCAATTGCCTAATCAATCACAGGGACAATCTTGAAGCCTTTGATACATTATAGATAATAAAATATGATTTCCCTTTCTACATCAGTGGGTACAAACAAGGAGTGTAAAAACACCCATTTTGTCATTTTGTGGTGATTAAAAATATACATCTAATATTTATAGGCCTGAAATTAAGTTGATTTTTATTACATTATTCTCAAGAATTATGACTCATAATGAAAGGCTTGTAGAAGCCCCTGTAAAAGAGATCACATTAATCAGTAGTATAGTATGTATCGGAACGGGACTATAGTTAAGTACTGTTTATTACTCAATCGACATGCAGCCAATCAGAGGCCTCCATTTGGTCACGTGACCCGTTGCCATGGTAACGTGACCTACTTAGGGCTCTCAGCCAATCAGAAGCCAGCATTCTGGGTGACCTACTGACCTACTTAGAAGCTCTCAGCCAATGAGAGGCTGGCATTCTGGTAACTATGGTAACGTGACCTACTTACGTCACGTGACCTACTTAGGCTCAGCCAATCAGAAGCCGGCATTCTGGTAACTAGGGTAACGTGACCTACTTAGGGTTTGTTTGTAAACAACACCACGTGGCTCTCTTGTTTGTAAACAACACCACGTGACACGTGACTGTTTGTAAACAAACAACGTATATATAGAAAAAAACACAACAAGTTCCATCTTATGTTAAAATTATATTTTCGAATAAAAAAGCACATCTGTAACAGCGTCTATGTGTAACTACGCGCGTTCTCATTCAAACACTATAACACTATCATACCGTAGCAGCAGCAGGTAGGACCGGAAGAAAAGCAAGCGCACGAGCAGAAGCGACGACACCATTTGCACCATCCGGCCGTCGCGTTGGTAGCCCTACTACCCGTCGCGCGTTCCACTGGAGCGGCTTTAAGAGTGACAAATGACGATTCTTTGTCGACGCGACTGCTAACATCAGCATCGGCAGCAGCATCGGCAGCATCGGCAGCAGCATCGGCAGCAGCGGCAGCAGCCTCGGCAGCAGCGGTAGCAGCAGTAGCAGCAGCGGCAGCAGCAGTAGCGTGAGCATTAGCAACAACAGCAGCAGCGACAGTAGCAAGGGCGGCAGAGCGGGCACTAGTAGCGTTATCAGCGGCGTCATCGGCAGCCGCAACAGCATCAGCAGCAGCAGCGTCGGCATCGGTGGCATGAGTAGCTGCATCGGCGGCAGCAACAGCAGCAGTCACAGCCGCAGCGGCAACAACAACAACGTCATCACGACCCGCGTCACTAACAGCCGCAGTAAATGCAGCAGTAGCACGCTGAGCAGCACTAGCAGCAGCAGTAGCAGAGGCTACAGCATCAGCTTCACATTCGCGCGCCGCTTCGTCATTCCGCTTCATGTCACGGTAGCAACTTTCCATCACGAGGATCTGCAAATTGAGGCGCGGTGCTGGTGGTGGTAGTAGTAGTAGTAGTAGTAGTAGTAGTAGTAGTAGCGTGAACGATGATGACGATGCTGAATGTGGTTTCACTCTCCTTATATACCCTTACGCCCCGCCTTTTTTCAAGCCACCGGCCAGCTGCCCCTTCACGGCAGGTCTTTAGATCAGCCTTAAGTCGCTTACTACGTGGCTCATCATCCCTCTAATCGCATTTTCCAGCCGCCGGCCGGCTGTCTGCTGATGACAGGCGAGGGTGATTTGTTTTTTTCTTTAGATATAAGCCGCTTACCACACGCGCACCCTCTAGTCACAGACAGAGTGACAGAAAGGGAGGGGGTCGCTTTGTTCACGCTACCTGTAGTTGTTTTTCTATACACACGCTGAGCCCATGACCCGTTAATCCTTTATACAGGTAACACGCGTTCAACTAATTACCCTATTGTATGACAGTCGGTACACGGATTTAATTTTAAACCGCCTTCCCATCTGGGATCCATGTCTGGCGGGGTGGAAGGATCCAGCTGAAAAGTGTGATTAGGGCTTTTGTTTCTCTTATGATAGCAGCAGGTCAGCATGCGACAGCTGAAAATGTCAGACTCGCCGCTCCTATAAAAGACTGAGATGCGTCTCTCTTTCCACACACCCTTCTACCATCGCCGCCGACACCGCCACCGCCGGCCAGCCGACCGCCGCCACCGCCTGCAGTCACCGCCATCACGCCAGCAGGGAATTTCGAGCTGAGTCTGCTTATTGCTTATTTTTTTTCTTTGAGCTTTTTGTTTTCTTAAATTTTTATTTTCACTCAGTCTTTTTTGTTTCGGAGGAAAGAAATATGGCGCTGCAGAGGGCGCGAGTTTCTAAAAGACGGTCGCGCGAACAAAGCGCTCTCCTCAACTGCCCGGCTATTTTTTTATCTCAAAGGAGAGAGCGTCACGTAGTTGAGGTTCACGCTTCTCTTGAGGCGTACCGAATTCTCGAGAAATGCAAAGCTGAGCGCCATCGTCGTTATACAAGAGCGGAAAAGGAAAACGTAGCGACATGGCCGAGAGCCGTCTTCTCAGAACAGCATTTACTCTACTATTGCATAACAGCTGCTCTCAGCGCCCCCACTCGTTGGGCGTTTCATGAAAAGAAAGAGCGCCGCTACTCTCCTCACCCTGCCTCCTCTTATAAAGTGAGAATAAGTGCTATGAAACGATTCGACAAGCCGATCGGTTTCTTGGGAGCGACTGCAGCTCCCACTCGGTGGGCGCGCGTTGTGGCCGACGTGAACACGGTCTCTAAACGTTTCGACGTCGTCACTTGTTATCCCGCATATTGCAACGCAGCCGAATTGAAGAAGATAGGGACGCACTATTTTAAACCATACGCTCCAATATGTATTTGTCACCGCCGCGCTCACACGCCTTATTGCTTTTTCGAGACGATCGTGTCACAACACAGAAATAGAAAAAAAAACGGCAAAGCGACGAGCTTTGCCTAAATGATCAAAAAAAAAAAAAAAAAAAAAAAAAAAAAATTAATCTCCTCCTCCTCCTCCTCCTCCTCCTCCTCCTCCTCCTCCTCTTCTTCTTTTTTAAAAAAAAAATAAATATTTGTATCAGACTCCTCTGGAGTCTGATACAAACATTTATGACTATTGAGTGAAAATAGAATTTTATCGCAAAAAAAAGTCACTTCTGCCGCCGCTACTGTGACACCGGCCGGTATCAATAAAAAGGTCGGCTGACTTTTCTCCACAACCATTCACTACCGACCGTTCGAGTGAGAAACACAGCAGACAGTCAGACACACAACCGCTCTCTGACGCGTCCTGAAAAAAAAACAAAAAAAAATGTCCAGTAGTAAAAGCAAACTCTTCACAGAAATTCATTTCGACGCTCGACTACAAGGACCCTTTAGTTGTATCATTAGCGGTCCGTCGGGTTGTGGAAAATCGCGCTTGGTGGATCAATTTCTGAGCGACGTGAACAATTTGGTCACGCCGCCGGTGGAAAAGACTTTTTACCATTACGGCGAGTGGCAACCTCTGTTTGAAAAAATGCAAAATCAGTACGGTGTGGAATTCAGAGAAGGTCTTCCTAGCAAAGAGTCTATAGCGGGAGACGTGGAAGTAGCAGAAGACGCTTTACGACCCCACACTCTACTGATATTGGACGATCTGATGAGCAGTTCCAATCAGCAAGTGGTAGCCGACATCTTTACTAAATACTCGCATCACTGGAACGTGAGCGTCATATACATCACTCAGAACCTATTCCAGAAATCACCCGACTTTCGAACTATGAGTCTGAACGCTCACTACATGATCGTTTTCAAGAACCCGCGCGACATGGGGCAAATAGCTAGTCTGTCTCGCCAGGTGTTTCCGTCCAACGCGGCGGCCCTCTCTAGTATATTTACCCATGAACTCAAGCGACCTCACTCATACCTCCTTCTGGACTTCAAGCAGTCAACACCTGACGATCTGAGAATACGCTCCTCTTTGACGTCCATACACTCTCAGCTAGTGTTCGTACCGCTAGACAAAAAAAAGAACAAGAGAAAGCAGTAGCAAAAAAAATGTCTTCTCATCTACTCGAAAGACACTTTGGTACTCTCAAGCACTTAGCTAAGTGCTCGCCAAAGGACTGCTCGCATCTAATAGACTCTGGAAGCGACGATCTGATCGCAGCGTTAAGTGAGATCTGTCACAATTTACTGGTAGGGAACATCCCGCTCAGCGACAAACAACTGGACAAGCTTCGAGAATCGGCTGACGTGTTGAGGGAGGTCGGCAAAAAATCTACGCCCATCAAAAAAAAGAGACGCGTCTTGGTACAAGAGGGAGGTTTCCTCATTCCGGCTCTCATAGGGATGGCCTTACCGCTTATAAAGAGCATTCTCCGTATATGAGACACCTCATTCGACACCTACTCGCCGACAGCACCACCACCACCACCACCACCACCACTACCGCCACCACCAGCGTCATTGCCACCGTCGTCCCCATGACGGACCCAGAGCAGCAACAACACTACAAACGTTTAGCGCTCGTGGATCCTGAGACGCTCTACAAATCATCACGAGCAGGTCTACTTCATCATGTGCCCGCTGCTGCTGCTACTACTAGCGCTGCTACTACTGCAGTCGCTGCTGCTAGTACTTCTACTGCTCCAAACCTTCCTCCTCTTCCTGATGAGCGCACTGAAAAGAACGAGAGTTCCGCTCCTGCCACCGCCGCCCGCCTACCTGCCGACATGGCCTATTACCACAAGCAGGCAGAACAGTCCCTTCATCCCGACGCGGCCTTGCACCAGGTGCTACAGTTTATCTACAGGGACTTGGATTTAGTGTTGAACGACCCCACTTTGGAATCGCGCGAGAAAATGTTGAAATACCGAAGGTTGTTGAATAGATTGCAATTTTTTCTCGCGAATCCCCACAACAGCAACATCTCTTCGTCCTACTCTTCTTCGCCCCCGGCTCACCTCCGTCAGTCTGCTGAAGAGGCCAGCGCGTCCCTACTCGAGCGGTTGGTGAACCAAGTTCCCAAGAGGAATCGCACTCGGACCGTGGCGCTGTACAAACAATTGGAGAAATCCGGTGTGATCAAGTGGAACGAGGACGGTGCGGTGCGCGAGATGTCGGGTCGGAGAATACCACCTGAGCGTCGCATCAACATAGTGGACTTACTGAACGACGCCGCCAGGTTCAGGAAGACGGCGCCCAGACCGGCGGGCTACTCGCCGTTCACGAAAGCGCTGCGCGAAGCAGTTCCCACAGACTCCTTGATCGGAAACCATCTGTATAAAGCGAGCGGACCTGGCCAAAGTTTGGACACACGGCTTGCTGACAGAGGTCGGAAACGACCGAGCTTCGACTCGGAAGAAGGAGAAGCAGCAGCAGCAGCAGCAGCAGTAGCAGCAGCAGACTCTTCTCTCCAGGTGGTGGACGATCAATCCTCTGAAGACGAGGAGGACGACCGTGAACTTTTCCAAACTCCGACTTCCTATAGGAGCGTGCCGCGTAAGAAAAGGAAAGGGCGCAACCGCCTAGCGGCGAGCTCGTCGTTCACGCCCTCAACAAGCCCACCATGGGCAAACCAGTGAAGAGACTGACCAAGAAGGAAAAAGAAAAGAAGCGCGTAGTAGCTAGATATACCGACGTCAAAGCGCCCTCCAGTTTCACTAGCGTGACTAAACTCCAGAAACATCATTTTCGCCACCTGAACCCGGCCGTCATCCGAGATGCTTTAGTGTCGCTGGACGCCTACACTAAACATAAACCCATTCGGAGAAAATTCGCAAGGAACAAGACTATAACCGGCGCAATCGATCAGCAGTGGCAGATAGATCTGATGGACATGCAAGCTTTGGCGTCTCACAACGACCGCTTCCGGTACGTGGTGACGGCGATCGACGTTTTCTCTAGGTACGCGTGGGCCGTTCCCATTAAATCCAAGAGCGGCGCTGATGTCACCGAGGCCTTCCGAGAGATGACAGGCACTGGCGAGAGACGACCGCGCACTGTTCAGACAGACAAGGGGAAAGAGTTTTTGAACAAGATCTTTCAAGATCACTTGAAGAGCGAGGGCATAGAGTTCTTCACTGGCGAGAACGACGACATCAAAGCTAGTCTAGTGGAGCGCTTGAACCGCAGTCTGAAGGAGAAGCTGTGGCGTTATTTCACACACAAGCGCACGTATCGCTACGTAGACGTACTGCACCATGTAGTGTCTTCTTACAATCGCACTCACCACAAGACGTTGAAAATGGCGCCGGCTCAAGTCAGCTCGGAAAACAGCGAAACAGTTTTCTACCGACAAGATCTCCCAACTAACAAACAAATCGACGAAATATGGAAAAAGAAGAAAAAAACAAAGACGTCCGCCGTCGACGTCATCGCTCCGGGTGACAGAGTGAGGATGTTGAGAACTAAAGGCGCCTTCGACAAAGGGTACGAGGGAAACTGGCGCGAGGAAGTGGTCGACGTTGCTAAGACGTTGGGAAGCAGAGGGTTCGAGCTGAAAGACGACAAGGGCGAGGAGATAAAAGGCGTCTTCTACCCGGAAGAGGTTCAGAAGGTGTACAAGAGTCGTTACGACAACAACTACCTGATAGACGAGGTGTTGCGCCGCAAGACCGTCGACGGTAAAGAGTTAGCTTTCGTACGTTGGTTAGGTTACGACGACAAGTTCAACGAGTGGATCCCCGTCAAAAAAATAACGTAGAAAAAAAAAAAAAAAAAAAAAATGAACATCACTCTACCTAGCAACAGCTCTATGGAGTATTATCCTGACAACAGCTTGACGTCTTTCCGAACTCACTTCGACTCGCCGCTCCTTCTGCCCGAAGCGTACGAAGCGGCTCTGACTGAGATCATCCTCCCTACAGAATGGACTAACATGCACGACGACGACTTGATCATCGTTGTTCCTCTGCGCACCAAAGGTTCGCTAGAGGAGGCGATCCAGGTTTTAAAAGAAACTAAATTCTCCGAAGGAAAAAAACCACAGGTAGACTGGAAGAGAATGAAAAACGCGAACGGTCTGAGCAAGCTAACGTTCAGCTCAAAATTCCCGCTGAACTGGAAGGAAGCGAGCTATGTAACGGTGGAAGAGATATCAGACACGTCGGAAGAGCAGCAATTGAAACCGGAAACAAAAAGGTTCAAGAGAGAGGTCGACTTGAGACAGACGAATGCCGTATACAAGCAGTTCTTGTCCCCGGCGGTGAAGAAGAAGACGATCAGCCATCAAGCAAGACAGATGATCGAAAAGATGGAGAAGGACATGGGAGTGCGCAGTTTCATGCCAAACATATTCGAGATACCTCCTATTTTCACCGGAAGCAACCACACCCTAATCGAGCGCTTGAGTGAGACGTTGCGAGATGACAGACTAGAGGGCGACAGCTTCTTGCTCAAACCGATGCGGATCTTATCGTACGACGCCAAGACGAAACGCGTCACCATCAAACCGCCGAGACACTGTGCTGTCCTGCTGAGTCAGCATCTCGCATGCGTTCTAGGCTTCGGAGAGAAGACGTGTTTTGCGTCGCCGACTACCGGCGCCTACTCGATGGATGTTTACGGGGACGTGCACTCTGTGTACATATACACCGACATGATCCAGGAGAGACGTGTGGGCGACATGCAAGTGCCGCTGTTGCGCTGCGTGGCGGTGGACAGAGGCGGAAAGCGTCGAGGTGGCGTGCAAGCTATCAGTTTTCCCCATTTGGATTATTTCCCCTTGAAATCCAAGAGGTTTACCGAGGTCGGCATCTATTTAAGAGACCGATCCGGTCATTCCATCCCATTCGGTAGAGGCGAGGTGACCGTGACACTTCATCTGAGACCTATTGAGCGCTGAAAGAGAGAAAAATGATGCGTCAACGCGTTCCGTACTTTCCACCCAGGCGCACCGTCGGCAGAGGGTACAGCGATTACTACAACGCGCAGCTGGGCAACGGCGTCAACGTGTACAGCGGGCGCTCTTTCCAGAGCGGGCACGGTTTAGGCGGCGCTCTGTTAGGTCTGATGCGCTCGGCTACCCCGCTATTGAAGTCGGTGGGAAAAACGCTGCTCCGCGCCGGTGTGGGCGTAGCTAAAGATGTGCTGGCGGGTCGGACTTTAAAGAGCAGCGTGAAAGACCGAGGCGCAGGCGCTCTGAAGAGACTGGCGAGTACGGCGTTCTCGGGAGGAAAGACGCCTGTCGCGTCTAAGAAAGGGTCGAAACGTCGCCGGCATTCTCCTCAGACGGGCGGTGGCTCTTGCAAGAGACGTAGAGGGGATGTATTCGACCGGTAAGCGCCTAGGCGTTCAGGTATAAATAAAAAGACTGGAGGCGGCCGGCGTCAGTCTGTCGGCCGCATGAAGAGAGAACACAATGGCTTACGTACACGAGAGCAGTAACGAGTGCGCGCTCTCTGAGCTCGACCTGCACACCGTAGCGCCGACTCAGACTACTATCTTAAAGTCGTCTTTCCTGGGGATAGAAACAAAAAACTCTTTAGAGGATGGAGGTAACATAAATTTCACCATCAACAAGTCGCAAGAGTACACAGACCTGAACGAGAATTACCTTCATCTGGAATGTCAAGTGCTAAAGGACGGAGCGGCGATCGAGGACACCGACGCGGTAGCTCCGGTGAACAACTTGGCTCACTCGCTCTTCAAAGACGTCCAAGTCTCCATCGGCGGTTTCAAAGTGTCTGGCAACACCGAGACCTACCCTTACCGAGCTTACTTGGAAGGGTTACTCAACTACAACAAAGACGTGAAGGACGGCGTCATGAGCGCCCAGGGGTGGCATGAAGATACGCCCGGTCAGTTTGACACGTTGACTGACGCGAATGCGGGGTACAAAGCGCGCAAGAAGCTAATCTCCAACAAGCGCTTTTCGCTGATGGCGCGACTGCACTTTGACCTGGCTCATCAACCGAAGCTCATCGTTGGAGAGACAGAAATCAATCTCACTCTGAAACAAGCGGCGCCCTCTTTCTATCTGATGTGCGCCGCTGACGGAGGCTACAGCTTGAAGATCTACAAAGCAAAGCTCTACGTGCGACGCGTGCTGGTGGCGGACGCTGTAGCGGAAACGCACGAGAGAGCGGTGATAGAACACGGGCCCTTCGACTACCCGGTGAACAGAGTGGAGGTGACGACCTACGCCATCCCTCAAGGTAACAGAGATCACAGCTACACGCACTCCAACACAGGCCAGCTTCCCAAGTCGATGATGATTTGCTTCCTTGACCACGACGCCTTCAACGGTAGCTACACCAAGAACCCGTTCGAGATGAAGCATTACGACATCAGCTCGCTTCAAGTGATAGTGAACGATCAGAAAGTGCCGAACGACGCCTACGTGCCCGACTTTAAGACCAAAGCGGCCGTGAGAGAGTACTTGGCGCTACACACGGAAACGGGGATGTACGAGGGCGCGCGCTCCTGCGGTATTTCATACGAACAATTCCTGAACGGTTACACGGTGTTCCCCCTCGACTTAACCCCAGACAGATCGCACGACGGGTGTCGCGTGAACCTTATAAGAGCGGGTCAGCTGAGGGTGGAAGTCAGTTTCCGCTCGGCGCTACAAGCGACAACAACGGTGCTACTCTACTTGGTGTACGACAACGTCGTCGAGCTGACCCGAGATCGACACCCCGTCACCGACTACCACATGAACTGAAGACAAGACGGCGGTACTTGGCGTATCGTATGAACACGCTTGAAATAAGCAGAGTGTTGAAGGAAAACGTTCACACAAAACATCGTTTCCTGGGCGTTTTCTCTTGTGACACTATTCCGAAGCACCCTATCAAAGACACTTGTTTCGTGAGCAACACAGATCCGCAACATTTACCAGGTCAGCATTGGGTGGCGTTTTACGTGTCGAGCACGGGTGAAGTGTACTACTTTGATTCCTTCGGCTTACCGCCGCTGAGTGCGGAGTTCTTGTCTTTCGTGGAACGCTCTGCTCCGTTCAAGTGGCAAAGAAACCGCATTCAACTACAAGACACTTCTGCTGACACCTGTGGACCTCATTGCGTTCATTTCCTAATTGAAGCATGTCGAACAAGAAACCCCAAGAAGTGCGTCATGCGCATGAGCAAAATCCCAAAGCTGAGCGACCGGGTCGTGAGTCAGAAGCTATCGATGATGCTGTTG
The DNA here is from genome assembly GCA_947462335.1 of Harmothoe impar. Lineage (NCBI taxonomy): Eukaryota > Metazoa > Annelida > Polychaeta > Phyllodocida > Polynoidae > Harmothoe > Harmothoe impar. The sequence goes on along the minus strand of OX381717.1, from coordinate 112,815 downwards.
TGACGGGTTGTTGCGATGGCGGCCGTTTCATGGAGGCAAAGATTCTCTGCCTTGCCGAAATGGTGTTGGATTTATCCAAAGTCGTGCAATGTCTATTGGAGAAAAGTCGTCCGGGGTGTGGTGGTGCGAGTGACGGCGGCGTGAGACTTTGCGGCCTGTTGAGTTGCTGCAAATCGAAGAAGCAAGCTAAAAAAGCATAAACTTGTGTGTTTTTTCTGATTGAAATGAAAATAAAGAATAAAATGAAAAGAAAAGAAATTATCTTGTTGTGTTTTTATTTCTATATATAAGTTACATAACTTTTTTTTTGTTTGTTTGTTTACAAACAGTCACGTGTCACGTGGTGTTGTTTACAAACAAGAAAGCCAAGTGGTGTTGTTTACAAACAAACCCTAAGTAGGTCACGTTACCCTAGTTACCAGAATGCCGGCTTCTGATTGGCTGAGCCTAAGTAGGTCACGTGACGTAAGTAGGTCACGTTACCATGGTTACCAGAATGCCGGCCTCTGATTGGCTGAGAGCTTCTAAGTAGGTCAGTAGGTCACCCAGAATGCTGGCTTCTGATTGGCTGAGAGCCCTAAGTAGGTCACGTTACCATGGCAACGGGTCACGTGACCAAATGGAGGCCTCTGATTGGCTGCATGTCGATTGAGTAATAAACAGTACTTAACTATAGTCCCGTTCCGATACATACTATACTACTTTAATCAATACTTGTCATAAAACATTGTGCCCCCAGTCTGGAGAAAGTAGTTATTTTGGTTTCCTGGTAAAACTTATGTGTCTATGTCTAATCCCATTTATCTATACTGAACCTTACACATTGCAATTTATGAAAATCATGGGCTCTTTTGCAATACTTACTTCTTTCCTGTAGAATAATAATATTAAAAAACTCATTTCTTGCATATAATCTCTCAGGAGCCAGGATGCAAAATGACCAGATGTCAATTTGACGTTTTCCCATGATTTTGAAGGAAATGACTTCATAAACAGAGCCCTCACTACATGATACAATAGGCTTGTTAGATCCCAGACCGCTAAACTTGCTATGCGAGATTCTATCTGCTTCCTTTGAGACTCTACCACATCTAAAAGGTCTGCCACAGAAGCCCCCTGTTGCTCATCTACGATAGACTCATCTACGGGCATCAAATTCAGAGGCCCTATAACACCAGAAATGACCTCACGCCCCTTCCCTGCCTTGACCGCTGCCTCCACCGCAGCACAAAAGTGGACACAGAGAGACCCACCCGGTCTGGAATGGCTAAAGCCGCAACCCTTACAGTTGATAAGCTTAGCCTCGGCCATGTTAAATGTCTGTCTGTGCAGGTGTGCAGGTGGAGGTGCGGCAGGGTTGTGAGGTCAGTGACAGCCGGTGGTGGTCGTATATACCCACCAACAAGCTCCCCCAGGTGGTGGATTCATGTAGTGTCCAACCACCACTGTAGATGGCGCAGTGGAGAAGTGTACATACATGTATAGTAGTTCCAACTAACCCACCAGGGGGAGGGGGCGGTACTGTCAATGTCTCCGCTATACTCATATAACCACGTGTCCTGGTTATATCTCCCATCTACCACCAATGGTGGGGCTAGTGAGTGTCCCTATTAGGTGTGTGAGTAGTGGGTCCAGTGCAAGCCGTGCGTTGGGCGTCCCTACTAAAGGCCCATTTATGTTTAATTTCCTCTAGACCAGATAGAGACATCTCAGAAGGCTCAGCGGATGGCGTCTCTATCCAGTCTAGATGAGACCCATGTGGATGTACCGTGCCCTATTCCCTAACGAGTTCCCGTGTTTATCTATTACAGTTCCTGTTTATCTATTACAGTTCCTGTTTATCTATTACAGTTCCTGTTTATCTATTACAGTTCCTGTATATTTATTAAAGTTCCTGTTTATCTATTACAGCTCCCGTGTTTATCTATTACAGCTCCCGTGTTTATCTATTACAGCTCCTGTTTATCTATTACAGTTCCTGTATATTTATTACAGTTCCTGTTTACCTATTACAGTTCCTGTTTATCTATTACAGCTCCCGTGTTTATCTATTACAGTTCCTGTTTATCTATTACAGTTCCCGTGTTCATCTATTGCAGGGAGGTGCAGCCTGTACAGCCACCACGTGCTACTTTGGCGGCACGTGCGTCACTTCTATAGCAGGAGACACCTGCACCTGTCCCACAGGTACCAGCGGCACCAACTGTGAATACAGTAAGTGCTGGACAATTATACCTGTCCCTTATACTGACTCTTAGACTGGTACACCTGTCCCTAGGCCGTTCACAGTGGTCTACCACATCGCGGACAACAATCTCTCTCCCCTCATATCCCCTCTCTTTATATGTAAATACGTTCTATGTAAATGACTGATTTGGAAAGCCATGATATAGGCCTACATCTAATGGTGTCACACCCTTTCCTCAGACTGATAGAATCAGAGCTATGGTAAAATCTTTTCTAAAGTACATCTAATCACCTTTAAATTTTAGGAGGGTAAAAGTGTGTGACCACACATTTAAATTCTATATGTGTCTAGTATCTACTGTCCAAGAACCAAAATAAACCGATGAAAATAAGTCTGCATAATACACAGATATGTAAAGCTATCCTTGCTGAGAAGTAGCACATTCCCTATGTAAGTCACCCTCCACTGCACCTGGATCACCACCAGCTACACTCTGGCAAGGGAGGGCTATTTCTGACCCAATCCACCGCATGGTAAAAGAGGGTCCTTCTGTCCTGTCAAAACCCCTTACTTTCTGCAAGGAGAGTTAATTTTAGAATAGTTATAATGGTGCTAGAGCTACAATTCCTCCAGCATTCTCTTAGTTAACATTCCGCCTATCTATCCTGCATGAAAAATCCAACATTTCTGCACTCACTAAAAACTGTCTGAACACCCTACACTGTCCCTTGCACCAACTGTCAGAACTACATTACTGTGCTTATGTTAATGCCCAGTGAATAGCAGTTCAGGGACCAGTTGCTACAGCCTTCACACAATAGTTGATACAGTCATGAATATACAGTTGCTACAGCCTTCACACAATAGTTGATACAGTCATGAATATACAGTTGCTACAGCCTTCACACAATAGTTGATACAGTCATGAATATACAGTTGCTACAGCCTTCACACAATAGTTGATACAGTCATGAATATAAAGTTGCTACATCCTTCACACAATAGTTGATACAGTCATGTATATACATTTTCAGGTGACATCTTCAGCACAATGCTTCAAGTAGGACAGTTGACCAATAGTGGCAATAATGACCTCAATTTCTTCAGAAATGCGAAATTTACAAGATCTGCAAAGGTTACTCAAATCAAGTACTACGCTAAACGCACGTGCTGCAAGTTTTTTGTTGGATTCTGGGAAAGAGTAAGTAGCCCTCTTTGCTGATGTATATGCATAGGTTTAGGCTCGAACCATGAAACCCTTTTCTGAATGATGTTGATATGTTTAGAAAGCTTAGAATGATTGATGTTCTTTAAATAATTCAGTAAGTAGTTGAAATTTCCATGCATAAAACTCACATTTCATTCGCAATGACTGCATAGCGTCAAAGACTGCATGCCTCTACATAGGGTAGTGGTGGGATATCAAAGACTGTATACCTCTAAATAGGACAGTGGTGGAGTTTCAAAGACTGTATAGTGTCAAAAACTGTATACCTCTACAATCTATTAGGCTGGTTGTCATTGACTGTCATGTCTTTGTGTTACAATGGTGCAGGTTGTGTTACCATGGTGCAGGTTGTGTTACCATGGTGCAGGTTCATGTTACCATGGTGCAGGTTCATGTTACCATGGTGCAGGTTCATGTTACCATGGTGCAGGTTGTGTTACCATGGTGCAGGTTGTGTTACCATGGTGCAGGTTGTGTTACCATGGTGCAGGTTCATGTTATCATGATGCAGGTTCATGTTACCATGGTGCAGGTTGTGTTACCATGGTGCAGGTTGTGTTACCATGGTGCAGGTTATGTTACCATGGTGCAGGTTCATGTTACCATGGTGCAGGTTCATGTTACCATGGTGCAGGTTGTGTTACCATGGTGCAGGTTCATGTTACCATGGTGCAGGTTCATGTTACCATGGTGCAGGTTCATGTTACCATGGTGCAGGTTCATGTTACCATGGTGCAGGTTCATGTTACCATGGTGCAGGTCCATGTTACCATGGTGCAGGTCCATGTTACCATGGTGCAGGTTCATGTTACCATGGTGCAGGTTCATGTTACCATGGTGCAGGTTGTGTTACCATGGTGCAGGTTCATGTTACCATGGTGCAGGTTCATGTTACCATGGTGCAGGTTCATGTTACCATGGGGCAGGTTGTGTTACCATGGTGCAGGTTCATGTTACCATGGTGCAGGTTGTGTTACCATGGTGCAGGTTCATGTTATCATGGTGCAGGTTGTGTTACCATGGTGCAGGTTCATGTTACCATGGTGCAGGTTCATGTTACCATGGTGCAGGTTGTGTTCATGAAGCCCACAATGCAGCTATCTCTATGACGTTGATGTGAACAATGCACTAATTATCGTTTTAGCATGACACATATTCCTACACGCTGAAGGCAAAGGTGGAGATCACGCCTCCCTCTACAGGGATCAACACCTACAGCATTCCTGCCGCAGCCCAGCCTACTGTACACAACATGTACCGCTTTTCCATTCACCAAAACTCTCAAACTCCTTTCACTGATGTCATCCCCATAGCCGAATCTGATTCTAGCAGTTTCAACCAATATGGACTAACGTATAGCAACTTGATGTGGAGTTATAGGGTAGCAACGGTCGATAGTAACCTGCCCATTGGCTACACCATGAGTAAGTAGGTGTGGAGCTCTTTGTCTGATGCATGTTAAGTGACTGTCTGTGCATGAAGTGACTCAGCCCTCCCCTGTCCTGCTGCTATTTGTGTAGAAAGGACTAGTTAAAGTGGTTTACATGAACTTCAAACTTTCTGACAGAAACCCAAATATATCAATATCTAAGAACTGTGTGAGATAACCATGTGTAAGAACTGTGGGAGATAACCATGTGTAAGAACTGTGTCAGACCATACTTAGACATATCTATGGTCAGAGAGAACATTGTGTGTGAGAGAAAGTTGTGTGTGAGAGAAAGTTGTGTGTGAGAGAAAGTCATGTGTGAGAAAGTTGTGTGTGAGAGATAGTTGTGTATGAGAGAAAGTTGTGTGTGAGAGAAAGTCATGTGTAAGAGAACTGTGGGAGATAAGAATCGTTCCAGCTTGTGTATGAGACTGTGTTTAACTGATTACAGCATGGACTGGTGGAGCTGAGGAGACGAAAAGGAAGTCACCTGCACTTGAAGCTGTAACCAGCGTTGGTGAGTAGAACATTGCATTCAATATCTCATTATCTACATTTCTTCATTGATCCTAATTATCTACCTAGTTACCTTATACCTAGAATGCAAGTGTAAAGATATTCTTTTCTAAAGTAATGATTTAAGTCGCTCAGATCTGTTTTGTCTGTTATTAAGATTCTATCTACTGTGATAATTATGTATACTTGCTTATCAAATAAAAATTATGATACAGTTCCATCAGTGTTCTGTGTGTCAATATAGATATTTAACAATAACTTTTGCAAAACCTCACCTATAAGCCAAATGTCTGAAGGGTAAAAGCCAGTTTATATTAAAATAAAATTTGACTGGGGTTTAAGGGTATATATCATGCGGCTAGATTTGTGTCACAAGGGCCGTGTCTATCTCACTAAAACTACTAGATCATGTAACACTAACACTACTAGATGTGTCTGTCCTGTCACACTAGATGTGTCTGTCCTGTCACACTGACACTACTAGATGTGTCTGTCCTGTCACACTGACACCACTAGATGTGTCTGTCCTGTCACACTGACACCACTAGATGTGTCTGTCCTGTTACACTGACACTACTAGATGTATCTGTCCTGTCACACTGACACCACTAGATGTGTCTGTCCTGTCACACTAACACCACTAGATGTGTCTGTCCTGTCACACTGACACCACTAGATGTGTCTGTCCTGTCACACTAACACTACTAGATGTGTCTGTCATGTCACACTAGATGTGTCTGTCCTGTCACACTGACACTACTAGATGTGTCTGTCCTGTCACACTGACACTACTAGATGTATCTGTCCTGTCGCACTGACACTACTAGATGTGTCTGTCCTGTCACACTAACACTACTAGATGTGTCTGTCCTGTCACACTGACACTACTAGATGTGTCTGTCCTGTCACACTGACACTACTAGATGTGTCTGTCCTGTCACACTAACACCACTAGATGTGTCTGTCCTGTCACACTAACACTACTAGATGTGTCTGTCCTGTCACACTAGATGTGTCTGTCCTGTCACACTGACACTACTAGATGTGTCTGTCCTGTCACACTGACACTACTAGATGTGTCTGTCCTGTCACACTAGATGTGTCCGTCCTGTCACACTGACACCACTAGATGTGTCTGTCCTGTCACACTGACACTACTAGATGTGTCTGTCCTGTCACACTAACACTACTAGATGTGTCTGTCCTGTCACACTGACACTACTAGATGTGTCTGTCCTGTCACACTAACACTACTAGATGTGTCTGTCCTGTCACACTGACACTACTAGATGTGTCTGTCCTGTCTCACTAGATGTGTCTGTCCTGTCACACTGACACTACTAGATGTGTCTGTCCTGTCTCACTAGATGGGTCCGTCCTGTCACACTGACACTACTAGATGTGTCTGTCCTGTATCACTAGATGTGTCTGTCCTGTCACACTAGATGTGTCTGTCCTGTCACACTAGATGTGTCTGTCCTGTCACACTAACACTACTAGATGTGTCTGTCCTGTCACACTGTCACTACTAGATGTGTCTGTCCTGTCACACTAGATGTGTCTGTCCTGTCACACTAGATGTGTCTGTCCTGTCACACTGACACCACTAGATGTGTGAATCATGTCACACTGACACCACTAGATGTGTCTGTCCTGTCACACTAACACCACTAGATGTGTCTGTCCTGTCAAACTGACACCACTAGATGTGTCTGTCCTGTCACACTGACACCACTAGATGTGTCTGTCCTGTCACACTAGATGTGTCTGTCCTGTCACACTGACACTACTAGATGTGTCTGTCCTGTCACACTGACACTACTAGATGTGTGAATCATGTCACACTAACACTACTAGATGTGTGAATCATGTCACACTGACACCACTAGATGTGTGAATCATGTCACACTGACACTACTAGATGTGTCTGTCCTGTCACACTGACACCACTAGATGTGTCTGTCCTGTCACACTAACACCACTAGATGTGTCTGTCCTGTCACACTAGATGTGTCTGTCCTGTCACACTAGATGTGTCTGTCCTGTCACACTGACACCACTAGATGTGTCTGTCCTGTCACACTAACACCACTAGATGTGTCTGTCCTGTCACACTAGATGTGTCTGTCCTGTCACACTAGATGTGTCTGTCCTGTCACACTGACACTACTAGATGTGTGAATCATGTCACACTAACACCACTAGATGTGTGAATCATGTCACACTGACACCACTAGATGTGTGAATCATGTCACACTGACACTACTAGATGTGACAGGGGCTGTGTTTATCCAGTCACACTGTCACACTAGATGTAACCAGGGCTGTGTCTAGTGCTAGAGTTTTGTACTTACAGATGACTGTTTGAGCAGTCCGTGCCACAACCGAGGCACGTGTAGCTTTAACGCCTACGTGGCGAGCGGCAGTTACAGCTGCAGCTGTACCAACATGTGGACCGGCACCCACTGTGAAACAGGTGAGTCATCACACCCGAGGGTACTGACCCAAGGGTACTGACCCGAGGGTACTGCCCGAGGGTACTGACCTAAGGGCATTAACCTGAGGGCATTAACCTGAGGGCATTAACCTGAGGGCATTAACCTGATGGCATTAACCTGAGGGCATTAATCTGAGGGCATTAACATGAGGGCAGCAACCTGAGGGCAGCGACCTGAGGGCAGCGACCTGAGGGCAGCAACCTGAGGGCATAAGCCCGAGGGCCCTAACAGGGTCTGAGGGCACCAACCTGAGGGCACCAACCTGTGGGCACGTGGCAAACAGGAGACTTTTAACTAATCCACGAGATTTCAATTTTAATTTCAGTATATATGTCAATAATATCCCATTTGGAAATCTATATTCGACAACTGCAAAGATGTGTCGATTTCTGACACTCCCCGTCATTGTTACCCCTGGTCTGTGGTTGGTCATATTACCAGTACAGGATGTCACAATGTCATATTCATGTTTTGATCCAGCGTCTGACTGTACAAGTAACCCATGCCAGAATGCTGGGACGTGTAGCCCTGCCCCAGTATCTGGCTACTCCTGCACATGTGCACCAGGCAAAACTGGCACCCACTGTGAAACAGGTAAGTCATCAAACCCGAGAGTACAGAGCCGAGGGTACTGACCTGAGGGCATTAGCTTTTAACTAATCCATGAGATTTTCAGTTTTAATTTCAGTATATATATGTTAATGATATCCCATTTAGAAATCTATTTTCGACAGCTGTAAACATGTGTCGATTTCTGACACTCCCAGTCATTGTTACCCCTGGTCTGTCGTTGATCATATTACCAGTACAGGATGTCACAATGTCATATTCATGTTTTTGATCCAGCGTCTGACTGTACAAGTAACCCATGCCAGAATGCTGGGACGTGTAGCCCTGCCCAAGTATCTGGCTACTCCAGCACTTGTGCACCAGGCACTACTCTTTATGATGTTATTCTTCTTGGTGCATTTTACATCTTATACTACAATTAATGATGAGGTGATCTGGACCATATATATGTATCTAAACCCAGACCTCAATCTAGCTGCCTTTACCTGTTGTATTAGATACTGTCTAGTCAACCCTATCACTGTTTGGTCTGTAACAAAATAATACATTGTTAGTTCAATCAAGAAATGTTTTTCTCTCAAACAAGTCCTGTTCATCTGGTTTTGTTGTTTGTTTCACTTCAGCAATTGTTTGTCTGAGTAACCCATGCAGGGACGGGGACACGTGTCATGGGGACAGCTCGGACAGCTACGTCTGCTGTAAGTATAAGTAGTGTCAGCTACGTGTGCTGTAAGTATAAGTAGTGTCAGCTACGTGTGCTGTAAGTATAAGTAGCGTCAGCTACGTGTGCTGTACGTAGTGTCAGCTACGTGTGCTGTACGTAGTGTCAGCTACGTGTGCTCTACGTTGTGTCAGCTATGTCTGCTGTACATAGAGTAAGCTACATTTGCTGTACGTAGTGCCAGCTAAGTCTGCTGTACGTATAAGTAGTGTCAGCTACATGTGCTGTACGTAGTGTCAGCTACGTGTGCTGTACGTATTAGTAGTGTCAGCTACGTCTGCTGTACGTAGTGCCAGCTACGTCTGCTGTACGTAGTGCCAGCTACGTGTGCTGTATGTAGTGTCAGCTACTTGTGCTGTACCTATAAGTAGTGTAAGCTACGCGTGCTGTACCTGTAAGTAGTGACAGCTACGTCTGCTGTACGTAGTGTCAGCTATGTCTGCTGCCTGTAGTGTCAGCTTTTCAGGGATGAGTTAAAATCGGGAAATTTACGGGTATTTATTCCGAAAATCACAAAAATATATACCCAGCGATAAAGCCTCTGATATTTTGTGCCTGGTATGTATTAGACTCTATGCAGCAAGGCTCATGGTATGTCACGCCTGATGTACATATATGATTCTGCATACAACAAGGTTATGCAGTTCATGGCATTTCATGCCTGATGTTTATATCTATGGAATCTGCCTTTGCAGTGTCCCCTTCTTGTCGCTGGACTGAAATAGGGGATTCCTATTTTGGAACTCAAACAACCACAACTAGTGGCAAGACATGCCAGCGTTGGGATGCACAGGTTTGTTTACATTCTGAGATATTCAATTTTTCTCAAGTTCTAAATCTGCTTGTCACCAAGGCTACATTTGAAATGAAATGAAATAGTTATTAAATCATTAGATTCACTGAGAATGTTAAGACTGAACTAGCTCTGGGATTACCCAGATTACATGGATGCCAATACACTGAGGACATGACTTTATTCTTATTCCTCAGTCGCCTCATGCACATACTCAGAGCGCCCTCTATGTGAGTCTCAGTGAATCCTCCAACTACTGCCGGAACCTGGCAAAGTGTGACACCTGTGGCGGCCCCTGGTGTTACACGACAGACCCCAACACCCGCTGGGAGGCCTGCGACATCCCCGGCTGTTCCCGTAAGTACACGTTAGACATCATAATACACTTTATGTTACACCACTGCCAAAGTGGAGAGCATCTTAGATAGTGCAAATATATCATGGCACACTGCACGAACAATTCAAACATTTCTCCAAGCTGCGTGACTCTATGAACACCTGCAGGATGAATGCAGTCCCTGAAGCTGCTGTTGTTTGTGCTTGCAGCTGACTGTGGCAGCAGTCCGTGTGAGAATGGAGGCACGTGTGTGCCCGCCTACCAGACCGGCTACAGCTGTACCTGTGCTCCAGGCTACAACGCAGACCACTGCCAGAACCGTGAGTACAACAACCCTGTCCGCACTGCAGCTGGTAATCCCTACACATCAGGAATCAATTCTCCTTCTATATAGATCTACTGGTCCATACACACTCACTGCAGCACAAGTAAATGAAAACGTGCTGCGAGTCAGACGTTATGACATAATATCAGATGTTGGTAGTGTTCATTAACTGTATTAGATGTAATATCCTTCACCATGTTAGACCTTGATATCCTTCACGGCACCATGTTAGACACAGACACAGGAGTTGAAAGCCTCCCTTGCCCTTCCAGACGTGGCGTGTGTGAGCAGCCCGTGCCAGCATGACGGGACGTGCAGCAGCCAGGCCGGGAGCTCCACAGACTACCAGTGTGCCTGTACCCCCAGCATGACCGGCACACACTGCGAAAACTGTGAGTTACCCATCATTCATAACTGCCATAGCAAGTTTCAAGAATAATTATGTCAGGAGACTTGCCTGTTAAAATGTATTCACGAATCAAGTATAAGACAATTTGGCCTCTATTTTATCTGTTGTAGATGTAGTGAGGTAACCATGGTTATGTTGTTGTAGATGTAGTGAGGTAACCATGGTTATGATGTTGTAGATGTAGTGAGGTAACCATGGTTATGTTGTTGTAGATGTAGTGAGGTAAGCATGGTTATGTTGTTGTAGATGTAGTCAGGTAACCATGGTTATGTTGTTGTAGATGTAGTCAGGTAACCATGGTTATGATGTTGTAGATGTAGTGAGGTAACCATGGTTATGTTGCTGTAGATGTAGTGAGGTAACCATGGTTATGTTGTTGTAGATGTGGTGAGGTAACCATGGTTATGTTGCTGTAGATGTAGTGAGGTAACCAAGGTAATGTTGTTGTAGATGTGGTGAGGTAACCATGGTAGTGTTGTAGATATTGTGAGGTAACCATGGTAACGTTGTTGTAGATGTAGTGAGGGAACCATGGTAATGTTGTTGTAGATGTAGTGAGGGAACCATGGTTATGTTGTTGTAGATGTGGTGAGGTAACCATGGTAATCTTGTTGTAGATGTGGTCTGCCTTAGCAACCCGTGTGAGAATGATGCGACCTGCGCCCCACACCCGGACAATGCCTCCCACTACAGCTGTACCTGCACCGGCACCAAGTCTGGCACCCACTGCGACCAACGTGAGGCACAGAATTAGGCTAAACAACTGAGCTATTTTAAAGAATTGGGCAGTTTGTTTACTATGGGATATGCATTAACTTTATCTTCCCTATAAATAACCTGTTTGTTGTAGATGTAATAATCTAACTTTATCTTCCCTATAAATAACCTGTATGTTGTATGTGTAATAATCTAACTTTATCTACCTGCTACAACAGACACCACATGTCTGAGTAACCCATGCCAGCATGAGGGGACGTGTGTGCCGGAAGTGCTGGACGGCTCTGTGGGGGCCGGATACTCCTGTCAGTGTGCAGCCGGCAAGACGGGCACCCACTGTGAATCACGTAAGTTAAACCTCCCAAGATGAGGGCACCAAAGTACCTCTGTAGACATGGTTTAGTTATCTAATTAGAAAACTACAAAAGATGTTACAAAGGTAGCAGCTGTACATTGATGAATAAATCAAACTATTCTAATCACAGTCAGATATTCTATTGATGGTGGTGACATGATTTCGCTGAATCCGTACAACTATCACACTGCATGAACTTTGGCATTTAAGCAAACCTTTTATTGCTTAAAGTCACTCTTAAAGCAGCTTTAAGTTTGGTAAACTTGACAGTGCCAGTGGTTGTGGTATACATCCGTCCGTCGATTCCTTTCCAGATACGGTCTGCCTGAGTAACCCTTGCCACAGTGGAGACACGTGTTACGGAAACAACCCGGACAGCTACCTCTGCCGTAAGCTACCACTTCTACTTTAGATCAAATCAACATGATATTATGCATTTCCTTAACACAGCAATAACATTATTTGCATACCCATTAGTTGTCACATGTCTTTTGACTTTAATTTCAAGTTCAGTAAACGTTTACAAGGTAGATTATAGGGGATGTTCAAAAATTATAATTGTCACTGTCAGGAGGCCTGGACGGGCTTTTGAGGTGACTAACAAATACTGTTTAGAATATTGACAAGGGAGTGGGAAGGTCCTGAAAATGTCTCAAAAACCAATGCCATAATTGTTGAATGTTCCCATTGAATGTTTATGGATATAATGGCTTCACATTGGTGGTGTTAAACAGAGAATTCTTTGCTTAATAGTTTAGTTAGTCCTGTTCCTGATTGTGTTACCATACTACTATTTACTTTACTAGTGTCTTCAACCTGTCGCTGGGAGGAGGCGGGTATAACGTACCAAGGCACCGTGTCTGAGACTAAGTCTGGGCGTGCCTGTCAGCGCTGGGACGCCCAGACCCCCCAGACCCACCCCTACACCACGGCTGCCGCCTACCTGGCCCTGAGTGTGGCTGAGGCTGCAGCCTACTGCAGGAACCCCTCTGCTGATGCAGGAGGCCCCTGGTGTTACGGGGCAGACAACAACAACGCTGACGGCACCTGGGGCTACTGCGATATACCCGGCTGTGCTGGTGAGTACTCAGGGTAATATTCAGAACTAATTCTAATTCAGGGTTAGGGTTAACCCTAACCCTAACCCTGACCCAACAACAACGCCCACGGTACCTGGGGCTACTGCTACTAGTACTCGGGGGAATAATCAGGACAAATTCTAATTATTTGACTAGAGGTCATTGTTATTGCAGATTAGGTTGAATTCCATTTTACTGGCCACAGCACATGCAATGGTCATGCCTAATTTTGTATGAGTTCAGGGATAGATGTTTCGCTCCTTTTTCCACCTTTATCCCTTAATAAACCATATTTCCTCATGACTCTATATGTAAAGAGCATGTTGTGTTGTTGCAGTTGAGTGTGGCAGCTCTCCATGTCAGAACGGAGCAACGTGCGTGCCGGGCTGGGTGGAGGGCTACAACTGCAGCTGTCCTCCCAACTACTATGGCACCCACTGCACAAGTAGGTCTCAACATGGGGCAAATGTAATTACTTCAAATCCTTTTTTAGTTCAGTTAATTTATTTGGTTATTTAGTGTAAGCTACCAAAGTGTCCTTTGTTTAAAAAAAATGATATCTGGGAGTATATATCATTGTTTGAATAAAACCCATCATTGAGTTACTATATGAAGGCTGCTTGTTGTGCTGCCCTAGATCCGTGTGACTGTAACCCTTGTCAGCTGGATGGAACCTGCCTCCCAGACACGACTCACGGCCTCGATTATACCTGCTCCTGTCAGACTGGTACTACAGGCACGCACTGCGAGAACTGTAAGTACTGACATCAACCTGCACCCTGTCAGAAGGGCACCGCAAGCATGAAACTAGTACTACACACAGCACCACATAGAACATACAGGTGCACACAAGGGGAACTAATACTATAGGGGTCAAGCTGGTTGTACTGTGGGCCATTACTTTAGCTGGTACTGACAAGATAAGCACTGATAACAGCGGTCACATGGGTAAAACTGTTACACAATGTCCCTCAAGCTTCTGCAGTGAATGTAGGGAATTATTTCATTGGTGTAGGGACAGTGATCTATAAACGGCATCGCCATGTCAGTCCATGGCATTATAACTGCCATGAAATCATTGTGTGCTGTGCCTCTGAGAACCCTTTATCTTGTATGTTTCAGACATTGTGTGCCTGAGTGACCCGTGTGAGAACTCGGGGACCTGCGGCGTGACGGCGGCCGATGTCTCTCAGTTTGAGTGCAGCTGTATCGTGGGCAAGGACGGCATCCAGTGTGAACATCGTGAGTAGCGGAAGTACTAGATGTGTTTGTATGGCCAAGATTAACTATCCAAGAATTAACCAGAATTAAAAAAGACATAATTCATGATGATACAGAGATACTCCTTGTGCTGACCCTTGTAGTGGCATGCTTACAGACCTAATGTGCCTGAGCTCCCCGTGTGAGAACGGAGGTTCCTGTGTGCCGCACCCAGACGGTGGAGAACCCTACATCTGTGAATGTGTCCCCGGCAAGACGGGAGTCCACTGTGAGAACCGTGAGTACCAAGTCATATCATGTGTAAAAATATCCAAATCATCATTACACAACATAGACATTTACTTTGATGACAACTGTATTATGCACATTTGCTCTATATGTATTTGACAGTGTTAGAAGCTTGTATGCTTACAGATATTGCTTGTTTAGTACATGGCATGCGTATATTACAGATATTGCCTAAGTAAAAAGCATGTATCTATTACAGATATTGCCTGTTTACTAAGAGGCATGTGTGTATTACAGATATCCCCTGTCTGAGTAACCCGTGCCGGAGTGGAGACACGTGTCATGGTGACGGCTGGGACACCTACATCTGCTGTAAGTACCCGATTCACTCCCAGCTAGATACATGATGGATAAGCATGGCTGAAAGCTTATTAGGCTAAATGTTTGGTCAACATTTTGTTGCCTGATTCCATGGTTCTTGGTATGTAAACTAAGCCTTGTTTACTGTGACAGTGGCCTCCACATGTCGCTGGTTGGGGCAGGAGGAGTATGATTGTATGGTTCTTGTTGTGACTAATGCTTGTTTACTGTGACAGTGGCCTCCACGTGTCGCTGGTCGGAGCGGGGGGAGTCCTACTTTGGTGTGACCAACACGACCTCTCAGAACGGGACGTGCCAGCGCTGGGACGCCCAGAGCCCCAACAGCCACTCCTACAATGCAGCCAGCTTCCAAGAGGAGAACCTGGCCAGCACCAACAACTACTGCCGCAACCCTGCGGCCTCCCGTACTGCCCCCTGGTGCTATACCACAGAGGCAGCCGGCTGGGCCTACTGCACGGTGCCAGGCTGTTCATGTAAGTCACATATATATCATATACTGACCCTAACCCTGAGTACTGCACGGTGCCAGGCTGTTCATGTAAGTCACATATATATATCATATACTGACCCTAACCCTGAGTACTGCACGGTGCCAGGATGTTCATGTAAGTCACATATATATATCATATACTGAGGTATCCAACCTAACCCGGAGTACTGCACTGTACCAGGATGTTCATGTTAGTATAACACTATACCATATACAGCTGGGACTACTGTACTGTACCAGACTCTTCATATAAGCACATCACTATACCATGTCCCTCTGTTGCTGCCCTAATCTCTGATGGTGCCTCTGTTGCTGCCCTAATCTCTGATGGTGCCTCTGTTGCTGCCCTAATCTCTGACAGTGCCTCTGTTGCTGCCCTAATCTCTGACGGTGCCTCTGTTGCTGCCCTAATCTCTGATGGTGCCTCTGTTGCTGCCCTAATCTCTGACGGTGCCTCTGTTGCTGCCCTAATCTCTGATGGTGCCTCTGTTGCTGCCCTAATCTCTGATGGTCCCTCCGTTGCTGCCCTTTAAACGGTGCCCCTGTTACTGCCCTTACCTCTGACGGTGCCTCTGTTGCTGCCCACAGTGGACTGTGTGAGTGACCCGTGCCAGAACCTGGGGACGTGCGTGCCGGGCTGGGAAGATGGCTACAACTGCAGCTGCACTGACAACTACTTTGGGGAACACTGTACAAGTAGGCCTCCCTAGTCCTGAATCTCTCCTTTAATATCTTCACGCACAAGTTTGTAACGTACATAGATAAGGTTGTCCATATATTATATAACAATTCTAGATTCCTAAATAGGATCACCATGATTAAAATGGCCAGTGTGGGCAGTGTGTCTGCAGATTTTGATTTTGTTAAATGTCATTTCAATTTTCTTATGATTTTCTGTTGGAGTAATTCCAATTGTTACACCCAGTTGTATGTTGTATGCTACACCCAGTTGTATGTTGTATGCTACACCCAGTTGTATGTTGTATGTTGTATGCTACACCCAGTTGTATGTTGTATGTTACACCCAGTTGTATGTTGTATGCTACACCCAGTTGTATGTTGTATGCTACACCCAGTTGTATGTTGTATGTTGTATGCTACACCCAGTTGTATGTTGTATGCTACACCCAGTTGTATGTTGTATGTTACACCCAGTTGTATACTACACCCAGTTGTATGTTGTATG
The DNA here is from genome assembly GCA_947462335.1 of Harmothoe impar. NCBI lineage: Eukaryota > Metazoa > Annelida > Polychaeta > Phyllodocida > Polynoidae > Harmothoe > Harmothoe impar. The sequence goes on along the minus strand of OX381717.1, from coordinate 96,144 downwards.
CTACACCCAGTTGTATGTTGTATGTTACACCCAGTTGTATGTTGTATGTGAGTACTCTTTGACACTTTGTAGATCCGTGTGACAGCAGCCCGTGCATGAACAATGGCAGCTGTAACCCCAACACGGACACGGGCCTGGACTACAGCTGCAGCTGCCCTGAGGGCCGCACCGGGATGCACTGCGAGTTCTGTAAGCTGCCTCCTGCTATACTTCTGTGTTCAGCAGGGACTATAACTACTGACTTGTTAAGACTTCTGTGTTCAACAGGGGACTATAACTACTGACTTGTGTGCATTGACATATCATTTAGTGGAATGTCTAATTCTTTAGTATTATTTAGCATGATTTATAATTAGCAGTATCATAATCAATATGATTACCCCACAGTCCATGCTGCATCACTGTAAATATCTACCAGTCTTTGTTACATCTTATTAAGTATTTCTGTACAGCTGATGAATTGTGCTTTTACATTAGTGTGTACACACTTATAATTATGTATTATTATGACAGAAGACATTGTTTTATAGCAATATAAACATCGATAATTAGTACAGTAGATGTTGTTTTATAGCAATATAAACATCTATAATTAGTACAGCAGATATTGTTTTATAGCAATATAAACATCTATAATTAGTACAGTAGATGTTGTTTTATGGCAATATAAACATCTATAATTAGTACAGCAGATATTGTTTTATAGCAATATGAACATCTATAATTAGTACAGTAGATGTTGTTTTATAGCAATATGAACATCTATAATTAGTACAGTAGATGTTGTTTTATAGCAATATGAACATCTATAATTAGTACAGTAGACATTGCCTCCCTTCACCTACAGGGACCGTGTGCTTGAGTGACCCGTGTGAGAACGATGGAACCTGTGGTGTAGAGGATGACAATGTCAACAACTTTGCCTGTGACTGTGTCATTGGTAAAAATGGAACACAGTGTGAAATACGTGAGTCATTTCAACACTTACACGTTGAGTTTCAGATCACATTTCCCCTTAATATGAATTCTGATGTATAAGCCTAATCCTCATATGTATAAGCTGCAACGAGAGCATAGGAAACCTTATAATCTATGTTACATATCACAAACCTCATATGAACAATATCAAATGCTGTAAATCCCTCTGGGGTTCTGACAAGCTTCTATGCAAACATTTATGGTAGTTGCACATGTTGCAAGCATTAGAAATCAATAAAGTGCCATGTTTTAGAGATACAGCCTATTGTGTGTCTGTCCTCTGGAGGAGTATGTTTGAGTGACCAGACACGTATAACCCTGTTGTCCTACCTCACAGACTGCACCTGTCTGAGTGACCCTTGTACAGCTGTTGTCCTACCTTACAGACTACACCTGTCTGAGTGACCCTTGTACAGCTGTTGTCCTACCTTACAGACTACACCTGTCTGAGTGACCCGTGTACAGCTGTTGTCCTACCTTACAGACTACACCTGTCTGAGTGACCCTTGTACAGCTGTTGTCCTACCTTACAGACTACACCTGTCTGAGTGACCCTTGTACAGCTGTTGTCCTACCTTACAGACTACACCTGTCTGAGTGACCCGTGTCAGTGGGGCGCCACCTGCCTGCCGCACCCAGACGGGGGCGAGCCCTACCTCTGCTCCTGTCCACCCGGTAAAACCGGCACCCACTGTGAGAACCGTGAGTACACCTTCCTCATCTACCCTCCTCTCATCATGATGGTCATGTTCAGTGAGCAGGAACCTGCTTGTGTAGGGAGCTCCTTTCCCAGGGAGACACCCCCACCCCTGTATATTGGGGAGGGATATACTTGACATATACTGGGGTGTATTTACCTGTGCATTAGGGAGGCTGACCTGGGCCTGTCACCAACTCTTAATGCTGCCTTCAGCATGTGTGGCTTTGACTTGTATCTCATTCATGGACCGTGCCCCACCGTGTAAAAACTACTGTATTGCAGATGTGTCCTGCCTGAGTAACCCGTGTCGGTCTGGGGACACGTGCTGGGGGGATACCTGGGACTCCCATGTCTGCCGTGAGTACCGGGAACTCCTTCCCAGCTGAACCATTCAGTACATGACCTATTTACAATGACACCTTAATGTACCATCTTGAACCTAATGACAATGAAATTAGGTAAAAATTATTTGAATGAAATAGGAGTTTTGATGTCAATGATTTGAAAAATATAGAAATGTGCTTGGAGCACCTGTATTGGTAGCAAACTGTATCAGTGTGTGTGAGATAAGTAGCTAAGAAGCAGCCTGTGTTTGTCCACTGCCAGTGTCATCATGGTGCCGCTGGAGTGAGCGTGGAGAGTCTTACTATGGAGGCCTGAACACGACCCAGAACAACCACACGTGTCAGCGCTGGGATGCCTCCAGCCCCCACGCCCACCCCTACAACACCTCCTACACCTACCTGGCCTCCTACCACTTCTACGAGCTCAGCCTGCCAGACACCAACAACTACTGCAGGAACCCCAGCGGCAACCACACTGGCCCCTGGTGCTTCACTGACTCAGCCTCGGTCGTCACTGACTACTGTACCATCCCTGGCTGCTCCCGTGAGAAACCTACTCCCCTATTGTACATGTGTCATACAATCAGTCATACCTCACCATACAAACCCCTAATCTATGTTTATCATACCATCTCATACCTCACCAAACAAACCTACTCCCTAATGTACATGTGTCATACAATCAGTCTGATCATACAAGTTTACAGATTCAGTCAGTCTCATGTTGATGAAACAAGAAGAACATACCGCAAATATTTATAGAAAGTCAGAGAGTAGATAATAGAGAGCTAGGATATATACACCTTACCATGTTGCTGTAGAGGTTGATGTTGGTAAAACCCCGTCTTGTCTCCCCTGTAGTGGACTGTGAGTCGTGGCCGTGTGAGAACGGAGGCACGTGTGTGCCGGGCTGGGTGGACGGCTACAACTGTACATGTCCTCAACGCTACTACGGACTCATGTGTACCAGTGAGTATAGCTTTATCAGTGTGACATCACTACAAGTATAGTCTGTGTGACATTAATATAAGTATAGCCCAGTCTGTGTGACATAAACATAACAAGTAGTTGCAACTACACCTATCCTAAAGTTATTACAATACCAATACAGCAAGAATGGGTGACTTTCTGGAAAAACATTTGCAAGTGTGACCGACAGGTACATGAATATTACCTCAAAAACTTCTGATATATACAATGTGAAAGACAATTGTCCTGTGAATCTCCTGATATGAGATGTTCACAAGTATTGCCATTACAGACAATGGTATTAGAATTTTGTTGAAACCAATGTAAGCACAACTTTATTATGACTCTCTTGCTGCATCGGTCTATAGTAGGTAGCACATCTCTTCCCTAGGTAAAGCATCAGGTTTTCCAAATATCAGTAGAATCGCTATTCAAGAAATGTTCACAGAAAATGAAAACCTTTTTTTATTGATGCTGTAACAATAACAAATGAAAATGTTCATTGTATGAATGTGGTACAACAATTCCCCAGTTCACGCCCGTTAATAGGCCACCCCTGTGTTCTGCCTAAAGACGTATTTCTTTTGCAGACCCATGTAACAGTGACCCGTGTCAGAATGGCGCGACCTGCAACCCCAACACAGAAACCGGCCTGGACTACTACTGCACATGTGCACCTGGCAAAACTGGTGTCCATTGTGAAAGCCGTAAGTCTGCAGGAGCTTTATATATTGGTATATAGTTGGTCTGCAGGTGCTTTATCTGCATTATAGATTGATATTTAGTGTTTTAGAGGATGGAGAGGGTGTTTATATTACTGTCCAATGGTTTCATCTCATATGAAGATCTCATCTTTAAATAGTTATAGACAATCACATTTAACCACTCTAGAGCATTTAGCCTTTCTAGAGTACAGGCTGGTATTTTCGGCCGGGGGGTATTTTCGGCCTTTATGGCTATATTTTTGTGCTACCCTTTTAGATGGTTGGAATATACATTATGAAATTATTTCAGAAGACAGCTGAAAGTATTGTTTTTGTTTCCTGCACATAAGGGGGAACCCAGGTTATCCGAATCAAGTATAAATTTCCTCATTTAAAGAGAGACCACTAAATCTGTTGGCTATGACCTTGTAGCCTTAACACGTCTGTTAATACATCAATATAGAATCACCAGTTGCCTAGGGGTAATCATATTGTAACAAGTTGTGCTAAGTATATTATAGCTCTACTTTATATTTTAGGTGAGATTTTCAATTTTTATATCATCCATCCCTAGTTTAGGGGGGTGGCCAGGAATAGGTGCCATAATTCAGCTGTGGGAGGTGTTTTCGGCCACCAGGCAGTATTTATGCTGTAAAAGGCACCCATAACACTTTTTCAACCTGGCAACAGCTTTTCTCAGCTGGCAAACACATTTAATATGCACGTTTAAATATTTATGGAGCAGTTTGTATAGAAAATATATACTTTCCTGTTAGGTATATTCGTTTAGAATAGATTTTGAAACCTAGATCTACATTTTTGGGTGAGCTAAGACAGAAGACTTACCACCATCATCCATATGTAAGGCAGACCCTGAAAGTATGGGTTGAAGCCTATTCACATATTTTTTATAAGAGATATAAAGAGAATAAAAATCTGATTGTGGGAGCCAAATTAAATAAATGTACCTATTTTGCATCTACTTCCACTTTTAATTGGCACATACATGCAAAGTGGCCGAAAATACCCCCCCCCCAAAACTAAAAATTTTACGATTGGCCCTGCTTGTACCAGTAAAACTGTTATTGTGGTGCCAACTGTCCAAATATGTTGGAAATACCCTCCCTTACTTCATCTATCACTAAAATTGCTATAGATATGCTTTAGATATTTCCATGTGTGGTAGCAAATTAAAGCTTAAGGTGGGTCGCTACCCTTGGGTCAAAGTCACTGAAAGTTAACAGAATCTCGCCAATTTTTTTTTACAGGCAGTTTAAATTAGATAAAATCGGAAAATGCAAAGAAAAATAGGGGGTCCCGAACTACTTTTTGAAATATAGAATTTTGAAAAATTAAAGTATTTTGAATTTTTTCTGAAAATGAGAAAAAATGTGAAAACTTCCATGATTTTTTTTTATATCAACCATTATGCGCAGAAATGTAAAACATCACATGTGAAACACCTATATGTTCCCCTTTACTGTAAAACTGATTTTACAATTTTATGCCATGGCATTCTGGGTAAAAGTATGAGGTTTTGGGAAAGAGTACAAAGAAATCGTCATTATTTGTAGCCTTAGTGGCTAAATATAATATTCAGTATTAACAGAATTTTTTTTAACTCTCTCAGAAAATAGTTCAGATCATTTGCTAACATACAAAAGTAATTTTGATAGGGGGTCCCAGGCATATTTTTAGGGGTTTGGCCCTTTGAAAATGAAAAATAATGCCAGAAAATGACTAATTTAAATAAATATGGCATTGCATGATGGGTAAAACGACAAAAATCGATGTATAAAATTGTCATGATTTATACTCTTGGTTATTTTGAGCAATATCATAGCATCTATAGTGTTCTAAATAGTAAATATCTGCAATGTACTAGCTCATGTTAAAAAAAAAAGGAATATTATCAATTACCAATATATCAAATATTCAAAGTATTACAAAATGCACAATTTTGCTTGAAATGATGTAAACACAGTTAAGGGAATGCATATATGTATCTGGCTATGCAATATTAGCCCATTCTGATAGATTTAAGAATTTGAAGAAATCAAAGGGTAGTGATCCACCTTAAGTGGCTGAAAATACCCCCCAGTACTCTATATTGACAAATTACAAATAAATGCTCCTTACGTTGTACATCTTTGTTGTTTAATAGCTGTGATGTTTGGCTTCAGACACGGTTTGTCTGAGTAACCCGTGCAGGGACGGGGACACATGCTTTGGTGACAGCTGGGACACCTTCATCTGCTGTAAGTACAATACACACAGCCACTCTGTACCCATACAAAGTGCTATTGACGTCTTACTAGGGGTACTAATATAATATCAGACATTGGATTCATAAATATGTTCATTACTTTAAGTACACATATAAACTGTTGATGCATGCCTGACTATGTGATATCCCCCTGTAGTGTCCTCCTTCTGCCGCTGGGATGCGGTGGGACACTCCTACTTTGGGACTCACCAGTACACACTGAGCGGCAAGACCTGCCAGCGCTGGGATGCACAGGTCAGTAGTCGGCCATCTCAGGGACTTAACTAAGTCTGCCACACCATTTCTGGCAGGACATATTAGCTATTAATCTTGCATTGAAGCAGATTTGAATCTGAAAAATAACATAAATAAAAAGATTCAGTTCACTAAGGATATGATTATAAATTATCCTTTACTGTCCACTCACGCTCACTCTGTTAACCAGACTGGATACTTGTATGTTGTGTAAACTGGATACTTGTGTGTTGTGTAAACTGGATACTTGTATGTTGTGTAAACTGGATACTTGTATGTTGTGTAAACTGGATACTTGTATGTTGTGTAAACTGGATACTTGTATGTTGTGTAAACTGGATACTTCTATGTTGTGTAAACTGGATACTTGTGTGTTGTGTAAACTGGATACTTGTGTGTTGTGTAAACTGGATACTTGTATGTTGTGTAAACTGGATACTTGTGTGTTGTGTAAACTGGATACTTGTGTGTTGTGTAAACTGGATACTTGTATGTTGTGTAAACTGGATACTTGTGTGTTGTGTAAACTGGATACTTGTGTGTTGTGTAAACTGGATACTTGTATGTTGTGTAAACTGGATACTTGTATGTTGTGTAAACTGGATACTTGTATGTTGTGTAAACTGGATACTTGTACGTTGTGTAAACTGGATACTTGTGTGTTGTGTAAACTGGATACTTGTGTGTTGTGTAAACTGGATACTTGTATGTTGTGTAAACTGGATACTTGTACGTTGTGTAAACTGGATACTTGTATGTTGTGTAAACTGGATACTTCTATGTTGTGTAAACTGGATACTTGTATGTTGTGTAAACTGGATACTTCCATGTTGTGTAAACTGGTGACTTCTATGTTGTGCTAGCTGGTAATGTTGTGTTCCAGACACCCTACACCCATTCCATGTTGTGTAAACTGGATACTTGTGTGTTGTGTAAACTGGATACTTTCATGTTGTGTAAACTGGATACTTGTGTGTTGTGTAAACTGGATACTTGTATGTTGTGTAAACTGGTCACTTGTACGTTGTGTAAACTGGATACTTCCATGTTGTGTAAACTGGTGACTTCTATGTTGTGTAAACTGGATACTTGTGTGTTGTGTAAACTGGATACTTGTATGTTGTGTAAACTGGATACTTGTATGTTGTGTAAACTGGATACTTGTGTGTTGTGTAAACTGGATACTTCTATGTTGTGTAAACTGGATACTTGTGTGTTGTGTAAACTGGATACTTGTATGTTGTGTAAACTGGATACTTGTATGTTGTGTAAACTGGATACTTGTGTGTTGTGTAAACTGGATACTTGTGTGTTGTGTTAACTGGATACTTCTATGTTGTGTAAACTGGATACTTGTGTGTTGTGTAAACTGGATACTTGTGTGTTGTGTAAACTGGTCACTTGTACGTTGTGTAAACTGGATACTTCCATGTTGTGTAAACTGGTGACTTCTATGTTGTGCTAGCTGGTAATGTTGTGTTCCAGACACCCTACACCCATTCCACTAACCAGACAGGATACTTCCACGAGCTGCTGATTGAGGACATGTCCAACTACTGCCGTAACCCTGACAACACCAGCACGGCTGGGCCCTGGTGCTACACCACAGACAGCAGTCTCAGGTGGGAGACCTGCGACATACGGGGGTGTTCGTGTAAGTACCCAGCATAACCTGCCACATACGGGGGTGTTCATGTAAGTACATACCCTAACCTACGACATACCGGGGCGTTCGTGTAAGTACCAAGCATAACCTGCCACATACGCGGGTGTTCGTGCAACTACACACCCTAACCTACGACATACGGGGGTGTTCTTGTTAGAACATACCCTAACCTGCCACATACGGGGGTGTTTGTATAAGTACACAGCATAACCTGCCACATACGGGGGTGTTCTTGCAACTACACACCCTAACCACATACAGGGGTGCTAATGTAATGCTGTGTTGTTGGACTGTGACAGTAACAGCTGCTAATGTAATGCTCTGTCATTGCAGTGGACTGTGACAGTAACCCTTGCCTGAATGGAGGGACGTGTGTGCCGGGGTATGAGACTGGCTATTACTGCAAGTGTGCGGATGGATTTTATGAGGACCAGTGTGAAAAACGTAAGTTACTATATATACTCAGCATTTCATGCACCTTTTCTCTTATGAGGACTTGTGTATTGCATATCTCTGCTGTTAATCAGGAATCTACTATCTACATATAGCATCTTGATATTCCCCAAATGATGTCATCCAGCTCTTGTTATATACACCTGTTTCCTTGATTTCAGTGGCTGTCATCACCAACAACACAGCAGCCTATGGCTTCATAGATTCCTCCTTCTCTATTGATGGCTACATGGCGGCCATAGTGGAACTAACTGCCTTTAATAATGAAGGCTCATGCTCCGAAATGCATTCTGGTGTGCGTATCCTGACATCTGATGGACAGACGGGTTATGGGTATGATATAGGAAGCAATTCAAACAGCAGGTGCGCTGTATCAAAGAGATATGGCACTAATGCTGAGACAAGCACAGTCCTGAAAAGTGAATCATGCACAGCACCTTTTAGCTGTAACGAGGTGAGCTTACATTTCAATTATAGCTTAAAGTTTTTCCCCCGGTTGGTTTTGTGTGTGTCCACATATAACATGCTCCATTCCCCGGCAGGCTCGCAGCTTCTGGCTGACGTGGGACGACTGGACGCTCACACTGGGCGCAGGCACGGAAATCAAGCAGAACACATTGGTCACATACTTCCACAACGACTTCCCCGGCACCATGACCAAGATCGGCTTCACTGGTTGGACCTCCTACCTCGCTAAGTGGAGGCTTCTTGGAGGTAGGTACCAATGCCATTCATACCAGAACCAATATGTACCCTCATGATGTGGTTGCTAAATATGTATTTAAAGTGAACCTATTCACATGGAATTAAACTTTTGTCATCTACATGTGCCTGGCCAATTAACCATAAACAATTGAATGTCCAAATGGTATCAGTTTGCAGGATGTGAGAAATAAACATATTAGTACTTATAAGAATGCCCCGTCCTGCCCAGCGCTAGACATGTCCCCAATGCTGCCCGCAGCCCCCCCCCGCACAGCCTTTATTTAGATAGTTGCCAAGGTTGCTGTCAAGTTATTATACTTTTGCACAAAAATGATGTTACTGGCTTACTTTAACATTGACATTATACACCAAATTGGTTGGGGATGAGCCTCCATTTTAGAGTGCCTCTGTGTTGTAGGATAGTTCCATAATCCAGGGCTGATACAATCAATTATCTACATTCTCCCAGCAGCCAGTTTACTTATGACATTTTGGACGTTCATTTGTTCATAATTAGAAAGCCTAAGTCTAATAATGACCAACTACATGTGTAGAGACCACTGCCTGTCCAGTTACTTTGATGTGTTGTACTGTATGTTGCAGCGTGTAGATCCCACTGTTACTTTGACGTGTTGTACTTTATGTTGCAGCGTGTAGATCCCACTGTTACTTTGACGTGTTGTACTTTATGTTGCAGCGTGTAGATCCCACTGTTACTTTGATGTTTTATACTTTATGTTGCAGCATGTAGAGCTCACTGCCTGTCCTGTTACTTTGATTTATTGTACTTTACATTGCAGCGTGTAGAGCTCACTGCCTGTCCTGTTACTTTGATTTATTGTACTTTACATTGCAGCGTGTAGAGCTCACTGCCTGTCCTGTTACTTTGACGAGACCCTGACCAGCATCTGCACCAAGTGTTCTGACCTCTACCATCTTGTTGACAACAGCTGCCAAGGTAAACGACATCTCCTCATTCTGTCTTTGTGGTTCTAAAGATATATCTGTGCGGATGGTTTTCATTTTGCAGTTATTCTTTTTATTTAGGTATCTAATTACAGATCTAACTACATGGTTTCAGCGCATTGCCGTTCTTCCACCAAAAGTAACCAAATAACCTGGAAGAAGTCAACTAATTTAGATGTGCATGTCTCTCAATGATTGACGCTTTGATTCCTACAGCCCGCTTCCCAGAGGGTGACTTCTACCTGAGGTACCGGGATAACTCCAAGCAGTGTTTAAAGGCTGAGATCACGTCTTCCTCCACGGCGTACACGGCTCTTATTGTGTCCACCACAGACTGCACCCCCTTCAGGGTAATTACCATATACCAACCCAGTAAACACCCTACGTAATTCCAACGTAGCTCAGAGGTTTCCCTAGGTAGTTTTCCTACCAATGGTTTGAAATTTGACTTTTTGCAAGGTTTATAAACGTCAAAACATTCAGGTTTATTTACGTATACCTTATGTAAACCATGCAATTACCATAAACCACATGTAAACATGTACTTACCATATACCATGTAAACCATGCAATTACCATATACCATGTAAACCATGCAATTACCATATACCACGTAAACCATGCAATTACCATATACCACATGTAAACATGTACTTACCATATACCATGTAAACCATGCAATTACCATATACCACATGTAAACATGTACTTACCATATACCATGTAAACCATGCAATTACCATATACCATGTAAACCATGCAATTACCATATACCATGTAAACCATGCAATTACCATATACAGTAAAACTTGGCTATAACGAGCATGGCTACAACGAGCGCTGGCTTATAACGAGCATATTTGCCATATTCTGTTCTTTCATGCAATTACCATATACCATGTAAACCATGCAATTACCATATACCACATGTAAACCAGGTTAACTCTTCATGGTCACCCAATCAATATTAAGCTTGATGAAATTCATTTTAAAGGGTTTTAACCATTTAGTGACCAAAGAGGTTTCCCAAGTCTGTTGCATCAAGTGTCTTGTTGAAGCAAGTCCTTATTTTGCTAGGAGTAATCTGTACCGTAGAAGACAATAGGGAACTAAACAGGGGTATTAAAAGAGTATGATAGCAGTACCATGGGTAGACATATTGAATTTAGACAATCACCTCAGTTATTTTGGCTAAGATGTGTCTGTGTGTGTTCTCTGCTGCAGGTGACGTCTGGTGCTGAGGTGGGGATGAGTGCAGACACCCAGGTCATAGAGTCTACGGCTTGGCCCGGCTACTACCTCAGACACACCGGCTTTGTTTATAGACTCGAGAAGAACGTTGACAATAACGTTGCTGCTGATGCGGTGGTGTATGTTCTGAACGACACCTCCAACTCCCAGTACATCTACTTCCGGTCAGCTCACCCCTCCTATTCCAACTACTACATAGCCCCAGAATCATTGAGTGTCAAACTGCTGGCTCTCACATCCAGTCTACAACAAGCCCACCTGTACCCTGTAGGTAAGCACCTGGTACACTCACCTCCTCAGCAGTATGAACCTCAAGTACAGATCAAGTCAATAGCAAACATCATCAGATCTCTGTCAGTTCCAGTTTTATAGATAACCTTTAGCTGCATCATCAATGTGCAACTCCATTAACTGTTGGACATTATTTTCTCCCACAACAGAGCTACCGTACATCCGTACCCGAACATTGGGCACCATCCTAGACTGGGTCTCGGACCTGGATGACTACGTAGGTGTGTCCTTCATGGTGAAGGGGGATGTGTCCAACAACTTCTACCTGACTGACGGCAGCTCCAACACCAACCTCTACCGCTTCTACATCACCAGTCAAGCTGCCTACCTCAGGTACCAATCTTACTGTAATAGGTCCACGACGTAGCCCAGATACATCACGAGTACCAGCACTAACATCAGGTACCCAGCTTACTGTTATAGCGCCCCCACATACCTCAGGTACATCACTAGTGCCCCCACATACCCCAGGTACATCACTAGTGCCCCCACATACCCCAGGTACATCACTAGTGCCCCCCATACCCCAGGTACATCACTAGTGCCCCCCATACCCCAGGTACACCACTAGTGCCCCCACATACCTCAGGTACACCACTAGTGCCCCCATACCCCAGGTACATCACCAGTGCCCCCATTCCCCAGGTACATCACTAGTGCCCCCCATACCCCAGGTACAACACTAGTGCCCCCACATACCCCAGGTACACCACTAGTGCCCCCATACCCCAGGTACATCACTAGTGCCCCCACATACCCCAGGTACATCGCTAGTGTCCCCAAATACCCCAGGTACACCACTATTGCCCCCACATACCCCAGGTACATCGCTAGTGTCCCCAAATACCCCAGGTACACCACTATTGCCCCCACATACCCCAGGTACACCACTAGTACCCCCACATACCCCAGGTACCTGCCTGTTCTACCCCCATGTACTACTTGTATTCTATCCAGAGGTAAACTACATACACCAAGGATATACCTAGTATGGTAGCCCACGCCTACTATAGGGCATGCCAAAGGGACCGCTCTACCCCATCAGGAATAAAGGCAAAGAAAAACCGAGCCTTGAACAAGCCACCTTACTGGGCTCCACCTTCATCCCTGGATTTAATGCCATTCACAAGATTGCACTAAAAAACTGTGACATGCTAGGCAGTTCTCCCAGTACCCGGAAAACTGGGTGGTTGGCATGAATGTCTATGTCACACTTAGTTTGCACTTCTAGTGCAGATAATGACCCCTCCCTTGGTTTTTAATTGTAGGGCCTAGCCCATATCAATACATGCTAGGTTTAAAGCATGTACCTGAGCTGTGCTGCTCTGTGTTCCCAGGTTGTCGAGCGTGACCAGCTCTAACAGTGCGTCCCAGACTGGCAGCTTCCTCAGCAGCTCCCAGTACACACACCTGTGGGTGTCCTGGAGGGATGGCATCATCAGGTTCGGAACAGGTAACATCAACACACCTCAGTATTACTCTGGTATCAATATCAACAGAAATAGTGAGAAAGCCAAATGATGATCTGGAAAATTCATTGAATAAATTTGGTAACACTATCGCCTAGTTTTGGTAAAATGTGTAGTTTTAGTTATAATTGCTCTCCCTTTGTCTGCAGGCCGCTACATTGGTACCAATGAGCAGTTTAGCTACCGGCACAACGGGCCCTACACAGTGAGAGCCATGCGGGTCGGTGGTCTATATGCAGAATGGTATTTGTTCGGAAGTAAGTAAATTTTAGAAAAGTAAATTAAACAATAATGCTTGATGATATGATAAAGTAGACCACTGATTTACAAGAACTCTCTTGCTTAAACCTCCAGAATCAGCAGTAAGCCTTCAGCACGCAGGAGACTAGAACTGTGCTAGACAGACTCCATGAGACCCCTTGTCTGTCCTCTATAGTGAGTGTTCCGATGACAGACAGTTGTCTGTGGCTTAGCTCTCATGACTCACCCATGTGTTGACTTACAGAATGTGCACGGCACTGCAGCGGCTGCGGCTTTGACAACCTGACCGCTTCCCTCACACCAGTGTGTCACCAGTGTGAGAACAGCTACATGACGAACCAGGACCGCACCCAGCCCTGTGTGGGTGAGTAGGGTGTGTGACAGTGTGTGTGGGTGAGTAGGGTGTGTGACAGTGTGTGTGGGTGACAGTGTGTGTGGGTGAGTAGGGTGTGTGACAGTGTGTGTGGGTGAGTAGGGTGTGTGACAGTGTGTGTGGGTGACAGTGTGTGTGGGTGAGTAGGGTGTGTGACAGTGTGTGTGGGTGAGTAGGGTGTGTGACAGTGTGTGTGGGTGACAGTGTGTGTGGGTGACAGTGTGTGTGGGTGACAGTGTGTGTGGGTGAGTAGGGTGTGTGACAGTGTGTGTGGGTGACAGTGTGTGTGGGTGACAATGTGTGTGGGTGACAGTGTGTGTGGGTGACAGTGTGTGTGGGTGAGTAGGATGTGTGACAGTGTGTGTGGGTGAGTAGGGTGAGTGACAGTGTGTGTGGGTGAGTAGGGTGAGTGACAGTGTGTGTGGGTGAGTAGGGTGAGTGACAGTGTGTGTGTGTGACAGTGTGTGTGGGTGAGTAGGATGTGTGACAGTGTGTGTGGGTGAGTAGGGTGTGTGACAGTGTGTGTGGGTGACAGTGTGTGTGGGTGAGTAGGATGTGTGACAGTGTGTGTGGGTGAGTAGGGTGAGTGACAGTGTGTGTGGGTGAGTAGGGTGAGTGACAGTGTGTGTGGGTGACAGTGTGTGTGGGTGAGTAGGATGTGTGACAGTGTGTGTGGGTGAGTAGGGTGAGTGACAGTGTGTGTGGGTGAGTAGGATGTGTGACAGTGTGTGTGGGTGAGTAGGGTGTGTGACAGGATGTGTGAGTGACAGTGTGTGTGGGTGAGTAGGATGTGTGACAGTGTGTGTGGGTGAGTAGGGTGAGTGACAGTGTGTGTGGGTGAGTAGGGTGTGTGACAGTGTGTGTGGGTGAGTAGGGTGTGTGACAGTGTGTGTGGGTGACAGTGTGTGTGGGTGAGTAGGATGTGTGACAGTGTGTGTGGGTGAGTAGGATGTGTGACAGTGTGTGTGGGTGAGTAGGATGTGTGACAGTGTGTGTGGGTGAGTAGGGTGAGTGACAGTGTGTGTGGGTGAGTAGGGTGTGTGACAGTGTGTGTGGGTGAGTAGGGTGTGTGACAGTGTGTGTGGGTGACAGTGTGTGTGGGTGAGTAGGATGTGTGACAGTGTGTGTGGGTGAGTAGGGTGAGTGACAGTGTGTGTGGGTGAGTAGGGTGTGTGACAGTGTGTGTGGGTGAGTAGGGTGTGTGACAGTGTGTGTGGGTGACAGTGTGTGTGGGTGAGTAGGATGTGTGACAGTGTGTGTGGGTGAGTAGGATGTGTGACAGTGTGTGTGGGTGAGTAGGATGTGTGACAGTGTGTGTGGGTGAGTAGGGTGAGTGACAGTGTGTGTGGGTGAGTAGGGTGTGTGACAGTGTGTGTGGGTGAGTAGGGTGTGTGACAGTGTGTGTGTGTGACAGTGTGTGTGGGTGACAGTGTGTGTGGGTGAGTAGGATGTGTGACAGTGTGTGTGGGTGAGTAGGGTGAGTGACAGTGTGTGTGGGTGAGTAGGGTGAGTGACAGTGTGTGTGGGTGAGTAGGGTGTGTGACAGTGTGTGTGGGTGAGTAGGGTGTGTGACAGTGTGTGTGTGTGACAGTGTGTGTGGGTGACAGTGTGTGTGTGTGACAGTGTGTGTGGGTGAGTAGGGTGTGTGACAGTGTGTGTGGGTGACAGTGTGTGTGGGTGAGTAGGGTGTGTGACAGTGTGTGTGGGTGACAGTGTGTGTGGGTGAGTAGGGTGTGTGACAGTGTGTGTGGGTGAGTAGGGTGTGTGACAGTGTGTGTGTGTGACAGTGTGTGTGGGTGAGTAGGGTGTGTGACAGTGTGTGTGGGTGACAGTGTGTGTGGGTGAGTAGGGTGTGTGACAGTGTGTGTGGGTGACAGTGTGTGTGGGTGACAATGTGTGTGGGTGAGTAGGGTGTGTGACAGTGTGTGTGGGTGACAGTGTGTGTGGGTGAGTAGGGTGTGTGACAGTGTGTGTGGGTGAGTAGGGTGTGTGACAGTGTGTGTGGGTGACAGTGTGTGTGGGTGAGTAGGGTGTGTGACAGTGTGTGTGGGTGACAATGTGTGTGGGTGAGTAGGGTGTGTGACAGTGTGTGTGGGTGAGTAGGGTGTGTGGGTGAGTAGGGTGTGTGACAGTGTGTGTGGGTGAGTAGGGTGTGTGGGTGACAATGTGTGTGGGTGACAGTGTGTGTGGGTGAGTAGGGTGTGTGACAGTGTGTGTGGGTGAGTAGGGTGTGTGGGTGACAGTGTGTGTGGGTGACAGTGTGTGTGGGTGAGTAGGGTGTGTGACAGTGTGTGTGGGTGAGTAGGGTGTGTGACAGTGTGTGTGGGTGACAGTGTGTGTGGTTGACAGTGTGTGTGGGTGAGTAGGGTGTGTAACAGTGTGTGGGTGAGTAGGGTGAGTGACAGTGTGTGTGGGTGACAATGTGTGTGGGTGAGTAGGGTGTGTGACAGTGTGTGTGGGTGACAGTGTGTGTGTGTGAGTAGGGTGTGTGACAGTGTGTGTGTGTGAGTAGGGTGTGTGACAGTGTGTGTGGGTGACAGTGTGTGTGGGTGACAGTGTGTGTGGGTGAGTAGGGTGTGTGACAGTGTGTGTGGGTGACAGTGTGTGTGTGTGACAGTGTGTGTGGGTGAGTAGGGTGTGTGACAGTGTGTGTGGGTGAGTAGGATGTGTGACAGTGTGTGTGGGTGACAGTGTGTGGGTGAGTAGGGTGTGTGACAGTGTGTGTGGGTGACAGTGTGTGTGGGTGAGTAGGGTGTGTGACAGTGTGTGTGTGTGACAGTGTGTGTGGGTGAGTAGGGTGTGTGACAGTGTGTGTGGGTGACAGTGTGTGTGGGTGACAATGTGTGTGGGTGAGTAGGGTGTGTGACAGTGTGTGTGGGTGAGTAGGATGTGTGACAGTGTGTGTGGGTGACAGTGTGTGTGGGTGAGTAGGGTGTGTGACAGTGTGTGTGTGTGACAGTGTGTGTGGGTGAGTAGGGTGTGTGACAGTGTGTGTGGGTGACAGTGTGTGTGGGTGACAATGTGTGTGGGTGAGTAGGGTGTGTGACAGTGTGTGTGGGTGAGTAGGGTGTGTGACAGGGTGTGTGGGTGACAGTGTGTGTGGGTGACAGTGTGTGTGGGTGAGTAGGGTGTGTGACAGTGTGTGTGGGTGAGTAGGGTGGGTGACAGTGTGTGTGGGTGAGTAGGGTGTGTGACAGAGTGTGTGTGTGAGAGTGTGTGTGGGTGAGTAGGGTGGGTGACAGTGTGTGTGGGTGACAGTGTGTGTGGGTGACAGTGTGTGTGGGTGACAATGTGTGTGGGTGAGTAGGGTGAGTGACAGTGTGTGTGGGTGACAGTGTGTGTGGGTGACAATGTGTGTGGGTGAGTAGGGTGTGTGACAGTGTGTGTGGGTGAGTAGGGTGGGTGACAGTGTGTGTGGGTGACAGTGTGTGTGGGTGACAGTGTGTGTGGGTGACAGTGTGTGTGGGTGAGTAGGGTGTGTGACAGTGTGTGTGGGTGAGTAGGGTGTGTGACAGTGTGTGAGGGTGAGTAGGGTGTGTGACAGTGTGTGTGGGTGACAGTGTGTGTGGGTAAGTAGGGTGTGTGACAATGTGTGTGGGTGAGTAGGGTGTGTGACAGTGTGTGTGGGTGAGTAGGGTGGGTGACAGTGTGTGTGGGTGACAGTGTGTGTGGGTGACAGTGTGTGTGGGTGACAGTGTGTGTGGGTGAGTAGGGTGAGTGACAGTGTGTGTGGGTGACAGTGTGTGTGGGTGACAGTGTGTGTGTGACAGTGTGTGTGGGTGAGTAGGATGTGTGACAGTGTGTGTGGGTGAGTAGGATGTGTGACAGTGTGTGTGGGTGACAGTGTGTGTGGGTGAGTAGGATGTGTGACAGTGTGTGTGGGTGAGTAGGGTGTGTGACAGTGTGTGTGGGTGAGTAGGATGTGTGACAGTGTGTGTGGGTGAGTAGGGTGTGTGACAGTGTGTGTGGGTGAGTAGGGTGTGTGACAGTGTGTGTGGGTGACAGTGTGTGTGGGTGAGTAGGATGTGTAACAGTGTGTGTGTGTGAGTAGGATGTGTGACAGTGTGTGTGGGTGAGTAGGGTGTGTGACAGTGTGTGTGGGTGACAGTGTGTGTGGGTGAGTAGGATGTGTGACAGTGTGTGTGGGTGAGTAGGGTGTGTGACAGTGTGTGTGGGTGAGTAGGATGTGTGACAGTGTGTGTGGGTGACAGTGTGTGTGGGTGACAGTGTGTGTGGGTGAGTAGGGTGTGTGACAGTGTGTGTGGGTGACAGTGTGTGTGTGTGAGTAGGGTGTGTGACAGTGTGTGTGTGTGAGTAGGGTGTGTGACAGTGTGTGTGGGTGAGTAGGATGTGTGACAGTGTGTGTGGGTGAGTAGGATGTGTGACAGTGTGTGTGGGTGAGTAGGATGTGTTACAGTGTGTGTGGGTGACAGTGTGTGTGTGTGAGTAGGGTGTGTGACAGTGTGTGTGGGTGAGTAGGGTGTGTGTGTGAGTAGGGTGTGTGACAGTGTGTGTGGGTGACAGTGTGTGTGTGTGAGTAGGATGTGTGACAGTGTGTGTGGGTGACAGTGTGTGTGTGTGAGTAGGGTGTGTGACAGTGTGTGTGGGTGAGTAGGGTGTGTGACAGTGTGTGTGGGTGAGTAGGATGTGTGACAGTGTGTGTGGGTGACAGTGTGTGTGGGTGAGTAGGGTGTGTGACAGTGTGTGTGGGTGAGTAGGATGTGTGACAGTGTGTGTGTGTGAGTAGGATGTGTGACAGTGTGTGTGGGTGAGTAGGATGTGTGACAGTGTGTGTGGGTGAGTAGGGTGTGTGACAGTGTGTGTGGGTGACAGTGTGTGTGGGTGAGTAGGGTGTGTGACAGTGTGTGTGGGTGAGTAGGATGTGTGACAGTGTGTGTGGGTGAGTAGGGTGTGTGACAGTGTGTGTGGGTGACAGTGTGTGTGGGTGAGTAGGGTGTGTGACAGTGTGTGTGGGTGAGTAGGATGTGTGACAGTGTGTGTGTGTGAGTAGGATGTGTGACAGTGTGTGTGGGTGAGTAGGATGTGTGACAGTGTGTGTGGGTGACAGTGTGTGTGGGTGAGTAGGATGTGTAACAGTGTGTGTGTGTGAGTAGGATGTGTGACAGTGTGTGTGGGTGACAGTGTGTGTGGGTGAGTAGGGTGTGTGACAGTGTGTGTGGGTGACAGTGTGTGTGGGTGACAGTGTGTGTGGGTGACAATGTGTGTGGGTGAGTAGGGTGTGTGACAGTGTGTGTGGGTGACAGTGTGTGTGGGTGACAGTGTGTGTGGGTGACAGTGTGTGTGGGTGAGTAGGGTGTGTGACAGTGTGTGTGGGTGAGTAGGGTGTGTGACAGTGTGTGTGGGTGACAGTGTGTGTGGGTGACAGTGTGTGTGGGTGACAGTGTGTGTGGGTGACAATGTGTGTGGGTGAGTAGGGTGTGTGACAGTGTGTGTGGGTGACAGTGTGTGTGGGTGACAGTGTGTGTGGGTGACAATGTGTGTGGGTGAGTAGGGTGTGTGACAGTGTGTGTGGGTGACAGTGTGTGTGGGTGACAGTGTGTGTGGGTGACAGTGTGTGTGGGTGAGTAGGGTGTGTGACAGTGTGTGTGGGTGAGTAGGGTGTGTGACAGTGTGTGTGGGTGACAGTGTGTGTGGGTGAGTAGGATGTGTGACAGTGTGTGTGGGTGAGTAGGGTGTGTGACAGTGTGTGTGGGTGACAGTGTGTGTGGGTGAGTAGGGTGTGTGACAGTGTGTGTGGGTGACAGTGTGTGTGGGTGAGTAGGGTGTGTGACAGTGTGTGTGGGTGACAGTGTGTGTGGGTGAGTAGGGTGTGTGACAGTGTGTGTGGGTGACAGTGTGTGTGGGTGACAGTGTGTGTGGGTGACAGTGTGTGTGGGTGACAGTGTGTGTGGGTGAGTAGGGTGTGTGACAGTGTGTGTGGGTGACAGTGTGTGTGGGTGAGTAGGATGTGTGACAGTGTGTGTGGGTGAGTAGGGTGTGTGGGTGAGTAGGGTGTGTGGGTGACAGTGTGTGTGGGTGAGTAGGGTGTGTGACAGTGTGTGTGTGTGACAGTGTGTGTGGGTGAGTAGGGTGTGTGACAGTGTGTGTGGGTGAGTAGGGTGGGTGACAGTGTGTGTGGGTGAGTAGTGTGTGTGACAGTGTGTGTGGGTGACACCAGGAAATATGTCGCAACCCAACCCTGGGCAGTGTGTTGTTGTTACAGAGTTCTGTGTTGTATCATGTTGCTGTTCTATTGTGTTGTTGTTTTGTGTTCTTGTTGTATCTTGTTCTTGTTGTATTATGTTGTTTTATTGTGCTGTTTTTGTTTTGTGTAGTTTGTGTGTACGTGTTCTGTGTTGTATTGCATTGTTATATTGTGTTGTTCTACTGTGTTGTTGTATCATGTTGTTGTTGTAGTCTGTTGTTGTTATATATTGTATTGTGCTGTTGTTGTATTGTGTTGTTTGTGTGTATGTGTTCTGTGTTGTATTGTGTTGTTGTTGTATTGTGTTGTTGTAAAGCATTGTTGTTGTAATGTGGTGTTGTTATATTGTGTTGTTGTTGTTTTGTGTTGTTGTATGGTGTTGTTGTATTGTGTTGTTGTTGTATTTTGTTGTTGTATTGTGTTGTTGTTTTGTGTTGTTGCTGTATATTGTTGTTGTATTGTGTTGTTGTTTTGTGTTGTTGCTGTATTGTGTTGTTGTTGTAATGTGTTGTTGCTGTATCATGTTGTTGTTGTATGGTGTTGTTGTTGTATTTTGTTGTTGTTGTATGATGTTGTTGTTGTATGGTGTTGTTATTGTATGGTGTTGTTGTTCCTCACACAGAGTTCCGGGCGCTGGGTTGCTTTGCGATGGGGGATGCGGACGGAGGAGACATGGGCTCTGTTCGGCAGGAGATGCCCTCCATGACCCCCGCTCTGTGTGCAGAGAAGTGCTACACGGCTAACTACAGCTACGCTGCAACCAGTGCTGGCAACACGTGTGGTTGTGGAGAATACTTCGCTACTAACGGCCAGTACACAGCCAGCAAGTGTCAGGTAACCTGCACAGGTGACAGTGGCAGCTACTGCGGTGACAACTATGCCTACATCGTCTATGCTCTCAACCCAAGTTAGTATATAACGTTGACTTTTCATGCAAATATATGTTACAGCAACCAGCCCTTTGGAAGGCTATCAGTTGTAGAAAGCAGATAAGTGGGTCCTACATGTAAACTGATAAAATACTATAAAGAAATGGACAAACTGATTTCTTTGTCCTCGTTATTGTAAGACAATTAGAAAACAAATGCAAAATAGCAAATTTACAATTGAAATGATTCATGGAGGTAATTTCATCTTTTATTACCAGGGAGATATATCTTCAAGACAGACACGAGTAAGACGCAGGTGGAGACGGGTCTGAACGTGACGACCAACCACACCTTGCTGCTGTTTGACTACATGGGCTGCCGTAACGCCTACGTCTCCCTCTGGGACTCCTCCAACAGCATCCACAACAACTACGAGCTGGGCCTCGGCCAGACCAGCACCGACAACATCCAGCAACTCAGGTACACATCACCATCATACAGTCATAAGGCTGTCTCACCACATTGATACAAGTTGATTGTCGATGACTAGGTGACCTTTATGAGTGGGTGACCTCTATGACCTGGTGACCTCTATGACTAGGTGACCTCTATGACAGGATAACCTCTATGACCGGGTGACCTCTATGACCGGGTGACCTCTATGACCGGGTGACCTCTATGACCGGTGACCTCTAGGACCGGGTGACCTCTAGGACTGAATGAGGTCTATGACCAGCCCCTGGCACCCAGATGGGTGCCAACATAAAAACAGAAATGCTTTACAAGTTAGGGTTAAATGCTTTCCAAATCTTGGTCATTTTCAGTTCTCTGTCATCTATGACCAGTGGTTGTCTATGAATGGGTGACGTCTATGACCTGGGGACATCTATGACTGGCTCCTGGTACCCAGATGAGTACCAATACAAAAAGACAAAATGGTTTAAAAGCTAAGGTTTATTTTTTTCTAAAACTTAAATAAATTTATAAAATTTCTGTGTACATGTGCCCAATTTTAGGCCTTTTCTTGCTTGCCAGTCATAGAGGGCATTTTGTCATAGAAGTCAACCGGTCATAGAGGTCACCCAGTCATAGATTATCAATTTGTATAAATCTGGTGGGATTTTTGAAATAGTGCCCTATTATAGTACCAGATAGGTGGTTGCTATAAGTAAATAAGTAAAAATGAAGTGATAGTGCATGTTATCACCATGCTAAATTATTATGTAAAGTAGAGCTATCATTAAGATCTACACACAAGCATCACTAAGCCTGGCAGTGCTAATGGACCATCCATGTTGTACTTGGCACAGACATGGCACATGGCAGCCAGTTGTGACATCAGAGACAGCTGCCAGGATCTCCTGCACTGACTCAAGGCCTTTCTGGCTTTACTGGAAGGATGGTAACATCAGAGTAGGAACCACGCATGAAGCTTTTGACAACCAGTTCTTATATTGGACTGACTCTTCACCCCAGTATCCAAACAGACTGACTATTGCTTCGGATGAGTATAGTGGTTTCTGGGAGTTACTAGGAAGTAAGTAAAAATGTCATGGTATATTGACTTTTGACAAATACCTTTAACATACTATTACATATAACTACCTTAATAAGCATAAATGTTATCGGTTATAAGTCCACATATATTTTCACCGTAGCTCAGGAAATAACCCTGAAAAAACCTTGAATAAAACCTCTAAAATGATTTTCACATGGGGTATATATCTTTAAAATATATATGATGTTTCAATGAAAAGAGGTACATCCAAGTCTGTTTGAAATTGCCTTCGTTGACGGTTAAGTTCGGAGACTCGCTCTAAGCATACAGTCACATCAAGCTTTTCATTGAGATTTCCTATCCATCAAACATTATTTTGTACAGGTCTAACTTTCACCATTATTTGTTGCTGCAGCGTGCCCGGAGCACTGTGCCTCCTGCTTCATCAACTCTGACAGCCAGACGCTGTGTTCCCGCTGTGACAACAACTACTTCCTGCACAACTACACCTGTCTCGGTACGTACTGTAACACCACACACAACTACACCTGTCTCCGTACGTACCCACCACAACTACAGCTGTCTCTGTACACACACACCACAAATACACCTGTCTCTGTACACACACCACAACTACACCTGTCTCTGTACACACACCACAACTACACCTGTCTCTGTACACACACGCCACAACTACACCTGTCTCTGTACAAACACACACACCACAACTACACCTGTCTCCGTACGTACCCACCACAACTACAGCTGTCTCTGTACACACACACCACAAATAAACCTGTCTCTGTACAAACACACACACCACAACTACACCTGTCTCTGTACACACACCACAACTACAGCTGTCTCTGTACACACACACCACAAATACACCTGTCTCTGTACAAACACACACGCCACAACTACACCTGTCTCTGTACACACACCACAACTACAGCTGTCTCTGTACACACATCACAACTACACCTGTCTCTGTACACACACACCACAACTACACCTGTCTCTGTACAAACACACACACCATAACTACACCTGTCTCTGTACGTACCCACCACAACTACACCTGTCTCTGTACAAACACACACACCACAACTACACCTGTCTCTGTACACACACCACAACTACACCTGTCTCTGTACACACACACACCACAACTACACCTGTCTCTGTACACACACACACCACAACTACACCTGTCTCTGTACACACACACCACAACTACACCTGTCTCTGTACACACACACACACCACAACTACACCTGTCTCTGTACACACACACCACAACTACACCTGTCTCTGTACACACACACCACAACTACACCTGTCTCTGTACACACACACACACCACAACTACAGCTGTCTCTGTACACACACCACAACTACACCTGTCTCTGTACATACATCACAACTACACCTGCCTCTGTACACACACACCACAACTACACCTGTCTCTGTACACACACACACCACAACTACACCTGTCACTGTACACACACCACAACTACACCTGTCTCTGTACACACACACACCACAACTACACCTGTCTCTGTACACACACACACCACAAATACACCTGTCTCTGTACACACACACCACATCTACACCTGTCTCTGTACATACACACACACACCACAACTACACCTGTCTCTGTACACACACACCACAACTACACCTGTCTCTGTACACACACACACACCACAACTACACCTGTCTCTGTACACACACACCACATCTACACCTGTCTCTGTACGTACACACACACCACATCTACACCTGTCTCTGTACACACACCACAACTACACCTGTCTCTGTACACACACACACCACAACTACACCTGTCTCTGTACACACACACCACAACTACACCTGTCTTTGTACACACATCACAACTACACCTGTCTCTGTACACACACCACAACTACACCTGTCTCTGTACACACACACCACAACTACACCTGTCTTTGTACACACATCACAACTACACCTGTCTCTGTACACACACCACAACTACACCTGTCTCTGTACACACACCACAACTACACCTGTCTCTGTACACACACCACAACTACACCTGTCTCTGTACACACACACACCACAACTACACCTGTCTCTGTACACACACACACCACAACTACACCTGTCTCTGTACACACACACACCACAACTACACCTGTCTCTGTACACACACACACACCACAACTACACCTGTCTCTGTTCACACACACCACAACTACACCTGTCTCTGTACACACACACACACCACAAATACACCTGTCTCTGTTCACACACACCACAACTACACCTGTCTCTGTACACACACACACACCACAACTACACCTGTCTCTGTACACACACACCACAACTACACCTGTCTTTGTACACACATCACAACTACACCTGTCTCTGTACACACACACACCACAACTACACCTGTCTCTGTACACACACACACCACAACTACACCTGTCTCTGTACATACACACACACACCACAAATACACCTGTCTCTGTTCACACACACCACAACTACACCTGTCTCTGTACACACACACACACCACAACTACACCTGTCTCTGTACACACACCACAACTACACCTGTCTCTGTACACACACCACAACTACACCTGTCTCTGTACACACACCACAACTACACCTGTCTCTGTACACACACACCACAACTACACCTGTCTCTGTACACACACCACAACTACACCTGTCTCTGTACACACACACACCACAACTACACCTGTCTCTGTACACACACCACAACTACACCTGTCTCTGTACACACACACACACACCACAACTACAGCTGTCTCTGTACACACACCACAACTACACCTGTCTCTGTACACACACACACCACAACTACACCTGTCTTTGTACACACACACCACAACTACACCTGTCTCTGTACACACACCACAACTACACCTGTCTCTGTACACACACACACCACAACTACACCTGTCTCTGTACACACACCACAACTACACCTGTCTCTGTACACACACACACCACAACTACACCTGTCTCTGTACACACACCACAACTACACCTGTCTCTGTACACACACACACCACAACTACAGCTGTCTCTGTACACACACACACACCACAACTACACCTGTCTCTGTACACACACACACCACAACTACACCTGTCTCTGTACACACACACACCACAACTACAGCTGTCTCTGTACACACACACACCACAACTACAGCTGTCTCTGTACATACATCACAACTACACCTGCCTCTGTACACACACACCACAACTACACCTGTCTCTGTACACACACCACAACTACACCTGTCTCTGTACACACACACACCACAACTACACCTGTCTCTGTACACACACCACAACTACACCTGTCTCTGTACACACACCACAACTACACCTGTCTCTGTACACACACACACACCACAACTACACCTGTCTCTGTACACACACCACAACTACACCTGTCTCTGTACACACACCACAACTACACCTGTCTCTGTACACACACACACACCACAACTACAGCTGTCTCTGTACACACACCACAACTACACCTGTCTCTGTACACACACCACAACAACACCTGTCAAAAGCATCACACCTCTACTACACACCACGGTTAGGAACTCAAACACACCCCTATCACACCTCTACTACACAAAACACAACAACTACAGCTGCCCGGTGTGGCTACACAAAAGACTTACACATGGCCCTGTGTGGCTACACTATAGTCCTGACTCACACATGGCCTTGTATGGCTACATTATAGTCCTGACTCACACATGGCCTTGTGTGGCTACACTATAGTCCTGACTCACACATGGCCTTGTATGGCTACATTATAGTCCTGACTCACACATGGCCTTGTATGGCTGCACTATAGTCCTGACTCACACATGGCCTTGTATGGCTGCACTATAGTCCTGACTCACACATGGCCTTGTATGGCTACACTATAGTCCTGACTCTCACATGGCCTTGTATGGCTGCACTATAGTCCTGACTCACACATGGCCTTGTATGGCTGCACTATAGTCCTGACTCACACATGGCCTTGTATGGCTACACTATAGTCCTGACTCTCACATGGCCTTGTATGGCTACACTATAGTCCTGACTCACACATGGCCTTGTGTGGATACAACTACAGTGACTCCCCCTCGTCTGGTAGCCTCTTCCTGAGAGTATATACATATTGAACATTACCGGCATCAATATATGAAATGATACCATTAGTGTTTAAATGAACCCCCTCACAGATATGTCTTGTGCCAACCTCACAGGAGCTGTATGACAAACAAACTCAGAGCCTAGATACCTTGATATATAGAATCTTTCATGAGGATAACTAAATTAATGTTCACAACATGTTTCAGAGTACCGCCACTTAGGTTGCTACGCAGATACTGAGAGTCGTGACTTGCCGCACCATGAGACAATGGTCCATACCATGACCCCAGAGAAGTGTGCAGCTACCTGCTACCACAAAGGCTACCACTGGTCGGGTGTACAGGTAGGCGATCAGTGCTTCTGTGGTAACCGCTTTGGGACCTACGGTAAGCTGGCAGACTCGGCCTGTACACACTACTGTAATGGCGAGAGCAGCACAAGATGTGGCTACAACTGGATGAACAACATCTGGGAGCTGTATCCATGTAAGTTACCTCTATACTGTATCCATGTAAGGCACCCCTATACTGTATCCATGTAAGGCACCTCTATACTGTATCCATGTAAGGCACCTCTATACTGTATCCATGTAAGGCACCTGCATACTGTATCCATGTAAGGCACCTCTATACTGTATCCATGTAATGTACCTCTATACTGTATCCATGTAAGGTACCTCTATACTGTATCCATGTAAGGCACCCCTATACTGTATCCATGTGTGGGTGCTTATCCATGTTGACTGACACAGCGTCATTTGATTGTGTAAGCTACATGTTTTTGATTAAAAGTGTATTGTTTAACAGACACCCACCCCCACCAGCATATTGTTGGTGCTTCTGACAGACCCCCCCCCCCCTGTAGATTGTTTGTGTATTTTGACTGGGGACGTTGTGCTGATAGCTGTGTTTGTGTTGCAGCCTATAAGTGTTACAGTGACCCGTGTCAGAACGGTGGGTCCTGCATCAACGACTACGTCTGGGAGAACTACACATGTTCCTGTGCCGTAGAGTGGGTGGGCGTCCACTGTGAGCACCGTGAGTACCCCCTGCCTGCTACCTTATATATATATATGCTATCCCTGCCTGCTGCCTTATCCCATCATACCTAGATATCTACATCTACTGCTGCCTCGTATATCTATATGCTACACCCTGCCTGCTGCCTCACATGTCACATCCTACCCTAGATATCTACATACCTATTATCTACAACCCTGTTACATGGAATATAGTTCTACATGTTCTGTCAATATCTGCATGTTCTGTCCATATCAAGCCAAGTATTATCCTGATCAACCAAACATCTGCATGATATCCCAGATGGAATAAGGTAACTCTGAAGGAGAACCCATGCTAAGGGAATAGATCTGTCAGACATTGTAAAGGTACCAGTGACTTGTTGTTGTCATGAATGACCACGTGCTGACAGATGTAAGTGGAGGCTGCCCCAACACCATGCTGACCTTTATGTTTTCTTGCAGCCAACCCGTGTCTGAGCGCCCCCTGTCAGCAGGGTGGGACATGTCAGCCGCAGCCTGACGGCACCTACATTTGTGACTGTGTCTACGGCCACATCGGCTACCTCTGTGAATTCTGTAAGTTGATGTCCATGATTTACCTAAGTAGTAGTGGAGGATCTCTTGGAGCTAATATAAATGTCACTGTGGCCCTGCTCACATCTCTAAAGTTGACTCTTGTAACCTGTCCATCTATATGTATAAAGGGGCAACTCAGAGAAAGCTACCAATGTGCGACTACATGTATGTAGATAAGTCTCAGTAAGCTACCCATGTACGACTACATGTAGATAACTCTCAGTAAGCTACATGTAGATAAGTCTCAGTAAGCAGCCATGTACGACTACATGTAGATAACTCTAGGTAAGCAGCGATGTCTCGTTGTGCCCCCATTGTATCCTGTCTCCTTGTGCCTGCAGCCAACCCATGCCTCAGTGAGCCGTGTCAGAACGGAGGCAGCTGTAACGACAACTGGCAGACCGGACACTTCATGTGTTCCTGTTTTCCATATCAAGTCGGGTTGCTTTGTGAAATAGGTGAGAAGATTCTTGTCATGCCCTGTAACTGTAAGAAGATTCTTGTCATCGACTGTAAGAAGATCCTTGTCATGCCCTGTAACTGCAAGAAGATTTGTGTCATAGCCTGTAAGAAGATTCTTGTCATACCTTGTTGGAGACACAACTCTCCAATCCACCCTGTGTATGTATTTGGTTCTCTGTTTCATCAGAATGCTGTTATTTGCTAACATTCTGTATTTTCCCGTTTGATTGACGCCATTTTGTTTGCTCCAGTGGCGGCTCGGGGCTCCTGGTCACGGTTGTACAGCAGCAGCAGCAACACGTGGAGCGCCTGCAGCAGCTACGGCTGTGAGGGGGCACCTAATGCCTCCTACTGCCAGGACCTGGCACGCCATGAGGACAACTACGGCGCCAACCTCATCATGTTTGCACCCGGACATTGCTGCAAGTTCTGGTGCTCAGACACCAGCAACAAGCAGGTCACTTCAGCCTCCAGCAGCAACTACGGGCACGAGATGTGGTTCTACACCGAACAAAGTAAGTTACAACTATGGGCACGAGATGTGGTTCTACACCGAACAAAGTAAGTTACTCAGAGTACAGATTGTTATTGAGCAAAGTAAGTTACTCTACTCATCAAGAGTACATATTTATGGAGAGAGAGAGAGGAAGTGAAATGGGTGCATGCAATGACGATCAGATACTGTTTTATAGGAAAGAGTCAGTTCAGCATACCTATGAAACTATGTTTCTTCTAGATATAACTTTCTATTTGATTCTTCAGAGGCTACAAGGCTTCACCTGACTTTCTGCTAGAATGCATTTGGACAACCATTTTATTTCTGTATTAAATTGATAATAATTAAGGAGCCTTGAATTAAAGCTGAGACTTAATTATGAAACTTGGTTTCTGCTAACAATCTTTTCAGCCGCTGCCAGTGAGTTGACTGTCACCAAGAGCAACTACTTGAACACATGTTATTCAAAATCATCTGGCACGGTCAGCAGCCTTGCTGCATGTAAGGCCTCTGCTGTTGGTGCTAGAGCTAACAACGTTAACTACAGGTACGTTGTATTGGCTTCACTTTGAGACCTACCTGACTCGACTAATTTAATGTCACTGAATCCAAAAATGATGGTTAAAATGCACCATAAGTTTTTAGATATTCTAACTCCTGTAAAACTCCGGCTTTAAGACTAATTTAATTGATTTTTCCTACAAGACAGATTTTTTTATGCCGAAGTGGTGGCGTAACCACCTGGTGGTGCCGCCAGGCACCACCAGAACGAGGTATATGATGTTTGCACTTTGCCAGAAGTCAGAACGGGCGCCGCCATCTTGGATTGTGCCGCCATCTTGGATTAAGGTGTCACAACACAAATTTATGCTATGTGATAACAATAATATAAATCAACCTTTGATAGTTCCTGACTTTGATTATAATCATACGTACCCCCCCTAATATGGACCCAAGGAATTCAATGGTTCTATCGGTTTGTTGCTAATACAGCTGGTTGCCTAGCAACGGCTATTCTAATTGTTTATCTGCCTAGCAACACACATTTCCATGGTCCCGAAGTTGATTATAATCATACCTACCCCCCCTAATATGGACCCAAGGAATTCAATGCTTCTATCCGTTTGTTGCTAATACAGCTGGTTGCCTAGCAACGGCTATTCTAATTGTTTATCTGCCTAGCAACACACATTTCCATGGTCCTGAAGTAAATTATAATCATACCTACCCCCCCTAATATGGACCCAAGGAATTCAATGGTTCTATTAGTTTGTTGCTAATACAGCTGGTTGCCTAGCAACGGCTATTCTATTTGTTTATCTGCCTAGCAACACACATTTCTATGGTCCTAAGGTTGATTATAATCATACCTACCCCCCCTAATATGGACCCAAGGAATTCAATGGTTCTATTAGTTTGTTGCTAATACAGCTGGTTGCCTAGCAACGGCTATTCTATTTGTTTATCTGCCTAGCAACACACATTTCTATGGTCCTAAGGTTGATTATAATCATACCTACCCCCCCTAATATGGACCCAAGGAATTCAATGCTTCTATCAATTTGTTGCTAATACAGCTGGTTGCCTAGCAACGGCTATTCTGATTGTTTATCTGCCTAGCAACACACATTTCCATGGTCCTAAAGTTGATTATAATCATACCTTCCCCCTAATATGGACCCAAGAAATTCAATGGTTCTATTGGTTTGTTGCTTATACAGCTGGTTGCCTAGCAACGGCTATTCTATTTGTTTATCTGCCTAGCAACACACATTTCTATGGTCCTAAGGTTGATTATAATCATACCTACCCCCCCTAATATGGACCCAAGGAATTCAATGGTTCTTTTAGTTTGTTGCTAATCCAGCTGGTTGTCAGCAACATCTATTGTAATTGTTTATCTGTCAAGCAACACACATTTCCTTACCCCCTAACATGGACCCAAGGAATTCATAGGAAATACCATATTTGAAGTAATATCATCCTTCCCCCTGATAACCCCTTCCCGGCCCTGCTTTTTTGGTGTCTTGAATGGGTTCCCTTCAAACATACCAACCATGTAGACATTATGTTTCTTCGAATGCAAGAATCGCGGTTGTTGCCGCGTATAAAAATGCCTGAGGCATTTTTTTACGCGGCAACAACCGCAATTCTTGTTTCTCAAGATTGGGGGGGGGGGGGTCTTCTTAAAGGTGATAACGGTTTTTGTATATTGGATTAGTCTAGTTTGGTCGTGTTAACTCTACAGGGTTTCTGTTGCGTAGTCACCTGCCAAGAGTGACACGGCGACATGTACGTCTAACTTCCAGAGGGGTCCAATACACACAACATTATATAACAATGTTCCAACCCCTTAAATTTGATGTAAATGGGGGTGAATGTCTTCCGAAATCGCATTTCTTTGTATTTGTATTTCTTTATTATTTGTATTGGCCAACTATGTGGTAATCACAAACAGGAGCAGTGACAGGACATGTCAACGGAGGACTTGCTTCAACACGGACAGGCCTTCTTCATATTCTAGTAGCTGGCAGACATATGGCATCAATGAAGACACACGTAAGTTAGATATATCAAGTGTCATGAGCAGGAATAGAATCATTCAGATGTCTAACATATCCAGTCAATGATTAAGGCCCTGTTGATTGACACTCAAGGTAATTAAAAGCATATGAGCATGCCTAACCCTTTTAGGGTGTCATAATGTATTAATGTATCATACACATGGTTGTCATAATGCATGAATGCAGCCCTGGTGAGTAACTCAACAAGGCTGCATTCAAGCAAAATGCCAACCCTACAGGGTTAACATACACTCAAAGGGCCAGCATGGTGCATCGGTGCAGCCCCCGTGAGTTATTCATTGGAGGTGCATTGGTGCATTACGCTGACGAATGTCATTTTATGGTGACATGCCATCCCAAAAAGGTTAAAAGAATATTAGTGAGATACTTCTGCACTAAACTATTTACTTCCACTGACTACCATATACCCCCTACCTTCTTACACCATATAATAACATGTGTACATGCCCCTTACCTACACCTTCTAGCTGCAGTGGTGTACATCCCGTTTAACCGGACCTACAGCAGCAAGACGGTGGGCTGGCCCTACTCTGGCACTAATGATTATCAAACTGTGTCCATTACGTCGGACAGCCAGAGACAGTACACATACTTTGATGGCTCGGACGCTCTGTCCTTTGGAAGTGTACGTCACCTTTGCTGGGGAAACCCTGATCTCTGCACAAATGTAAGTCTTGGTATTCTCAGCTCATATATTTTTTTGATAAGTGCAATGGCAGAAGCAATTTGAAGTGCAGCTTGGGCAAAATAAACTAGAACTCATCCTTAAATGAACTTAGCATAGATATGAATTATTCCTTTAATAGAATCAATGTAAGCTCTATGCATGCTGGGCTAGATGCTTCTGTTGTGTGGACCATTTTTGGACAACAAATACTAACAATGGTACATCAATGTATATCATACTGATGTCTCATGGGACAGCTAATATTTTGAAGGTCTTGAATACCATTCATGTTTTCCAGGGTTGGACAATGTCTTTCTGGCTGAAGTTCATGGGCAGTGACACCTCCAGTAGCAGTAGTCAGTTCTACATCAACAGTGGGGCTTTCCACAGTAGTGCTTGCTGGGGCTTTGGTTTCCGGTGCTACAGTAACAACTGTTACTGCCGCTGGTCCACACGGACACAGTCCTGGGCCGATGCTTCCTTCCCGGCTCCAAGCAACGACGTGTGGCACCACTATGGAGTAACATGGGGCTGGGGGAGTGGCCTGACAGTGTATGTGGTAAGTGGCATGGGGGAGGGGGAGGGGTCTGACAGTGTATGTGGTAAGTGGCATGGGGCTGGGGGAGTGGCCTGACAGTGTATGTGGTAAGTGGCATGGGGGAGGGGGAGGGGTCTGACAGTGTATGTGGTAAGTGGCATGGGGGAGGGGTCTGACAGTGTATGTGGTAAGTGGCATGGGGGAGGGGGAGGGGTCTGACAGTGTATGTGGTAAGTGGCATGGGGGAGGGGGAGGGGTCTGACAGTGTATGTGGTAAGTGGCATGGGGAGGGGGAGGGGTCTGACAGTGTATGTGGTAAGTGGCATGGGGGAGGGGGAGGGGTCTGACAGTGTATGTGGTAAGTGGCATGGGGGAGGGGGAGGGGTCTGACAGTGTATGTGGGTAGTGGCATGGGGGAGGGGTCTGACAGTGTATGTGGTAAGTGGCATGGGGGAGGGGAGGGGTCTGACAGTGTATGTGGTAAGTGGCATGGGCATGGGGAGGGGTCTGACAGTGTATGCGGTAAGTGGCATGGGGAGGGGGAGGGGTCTGACAGTGAATGTGGTAAGTGGCATGGGGGAGGGGGAGGGGTCTGACAGTGTATGTGGGTAGTGGCATGGGGGAGGGGTCTGACAGTGTATGTGGTAAGTGGCATGGGGAGGGGGAGGGGTCTGACAGTGTATGTGGGTAGTGGCATGGGGAGGGGGAGGGGTCTGACAGTGTATGTGGGTAGTGGCATGGGGGAGGGGTCTGACAGTGTATGTGGTAAGTGGCATGGGGGAGGGGTCTGACAGTGTATGTGGTAAGTGGCATGGGGGAGGGGGAGGGGTCTGACAGTGTATGTGGTAAGTGGCATGGGGGAGGGGGAGGGGTCTGACAGTGTATGTGGTAAGTGGCATGGGGAAGTGAGAGTGGCCTGACGATTTCTTTGATATAGGTAGACTTTCCCACTATTGTTCGATACTTGAGTGTATTGGCACCTGTGGAATGTCTGTCCCCACAGCCCTGAAGATAGCATGGACACATAACTGTAAATAATGTCTAAAGTTGTATCAGCTTTACAGAAAAATAGGTTGTATGTAAGTGTTATGCCTACAAAATGCAGTTATTTAAACTTAACAAGAAAAGAAATGTATATCTTTACTACCAATGGATGCCAGGTTCTTATGTGTAATATGACTTGTTGTACAGGATGGTGTAAAGAAGGGCAGCAAAGACTCATTCAGTACGGTCAGCTTAGACGTTGGCTACTCCAACTGGTACTTTGGCCGCGCCGGATGGGGCACTGACATTGCCTACATGCCACGGTTTGGCATTGCTGACTTCTTGGTGCTGAATGAAGAATACAGCAAGTATGGAGTGTGGCAGCTCTACTCAACCACACACCACGGTAAGGAACTCAAACACACCCCTATCACACCTCTACTACACACCACGGTAAAGACTCAAACACACCCCCATCACACCTCTACTACACACCATGGTAAAGACTCAAACACACCCCAATCACACCTCTACTACACACCACGGTAAAGACTCAAACACACCCCCATCATGCCTCTACTACACACCACAGTAAGGACTCGAACACACCCCCATCACACCTCTACTACACACCACAGTAAGGACTCGAACACACCCCCATCATACCTCTAGTACACACCACGGTAATGGACTCGAGCACACCCCCATCACACCTCTACTACACATTGCGGTAATGGACTCGAACACACCCCCATCACACCTCTACTACACACCACCGTAAGGACATGAACACACCCCCATCATACCTCTAGTACACACCACGGTAATGGACTCGAACACACCCCCATCACACCTCTACTACACACCACGGTAAGGAACTCAAACACACCCCATCACACCTCTACTACACACCACGGTAAAGACTCAAACACACCCCTATCACACCTCTACTACACACCACCGTAAGGACATGAACACACCCCCATCATACCTCTAGTACACACCACGGTAATGGACTCGAACACACCCCCATCACACCTCTACTACACACCACGGTAAGGACTCAAACACACCCCCATCACACCTCTACTACACACCACGGTAAAGACTCAAACACACCCCTATCACATCGCTACTACACACCACGGTAAAGACTCAAACACACCCCAATCACACCTCTACTACACATCGCGGTAATGGACTCGAACACACCCCCATCACACCTCTACTACACACCACCGTAAGGACATGAACACACCCCCATCACACCTCTACTTAACACCACCGTAAGGACCTACCTTGTTTGTTTTTATTTAAATTTGTCTTCTATTACCCATGCAAATACAGGATAACTATGTGCGAGGACAAAGAGGGTTATCTTAATCTTATATCTGTATCCAGAATAGTTTAAGATGGGTTTAAGATACTTAAGAGTTTAAGACAAGAAAGGAAGATAAAAAAACGGGGTTGGGGGGCAGAGATTAAGATAGTTTAAGCGCTAAAGTTAAGACAAGTAAGATCATCTTAATATTGCAATTAAGATAATGCTCTAATCGTTTGTCCTCCCACCTGGGACAGCAATCCCTGGCGTCCATTACCCATGTTTCGTTAATAAAACGGGTATGACATTGGTCACTAGTTTGTTTGCCCCAGTCCAAATGAAACTAGCTGACTTGTATTACATCCAGGTTCAATACATTGGGGCTCTCCTTAAGAGAGTCCTACATGTATACAGTGTTTTATTGGCCTTTATTGGCATAACTTCTGAATTCTTCAATATCAACAGCCCTAGGTCTTCATCTGTTCCATTCTTTAGCCCCAAACATTACTCAAATTCCGTTTCAAGTCCTCCCAGTTTCTTTCATCTTTTTGGTGTAGCCCGTAAACGGCATTGTGCGCCTGCCCAATGCTATGCGTTGTGATTTAAAATGAATCATCATCACCCCCATTATACCTGAGTCTGTCACACCAGTAATAAGCATTACACCTCTACTCTGCTACAATATGGTAAGTAATCCCAATTATAACCATTATACCTCTATTTCACCACACACCACGATAGGCAATGCAGTCTGCAAAATGGGAATATGCCACTCCAAAATGTAGCTGCCTGCTCAGTTAAACATAAAAACAAAACAATTTGAAATAAAAGATCACATCGAAACACTAATGAATATACTGTTCCTGATATGATAATCATTGAATGTGTCATCCAAAGCTTCTTTTTTTTTCTTGATGGAAAATAGTTTTCATAGCTATTTAAGCATAGTTACAAATTGATGGGTATGTTTTGTTGCAGGAAGCACTTGTGACTTAAGCCCTTGTCAGAATGGAGCGACTTGTAGACAGAACACAACGATCCTCACCGACTTCTGTGACTGCACATCTCAGTACATCGGCCAGTTCTGTGAATACTGTGAGTACTGTCTGCACTGCACATTCCCAGCTGACAAAAAACGTTTCTAGAAAGTTTTAAAACGTTTGTATTTGGTTTGGAAACAAACGTTTGTATTAGAACATTTTAAAACGTTTGTACATGGTTTGGAAACGAACATTCTTGTTAGAATGTTTTAAAACGTTTGTATATGGTTTGGAAACAAACATTTCAGGTTTTGCTATGTTTAGCAGACCTACAGCTTTACGACCCTCTACAGATGGGGGGGGGTCAGGGCTTGATGGTAGAGTGGTCCCCATGTCCCCGGGCCCATGTCTCATGCCCATCTTAAGAAATGGCCATGTTGTCATATCGATTTCATATAGAAAATCCCATGTCTCCATATTGATTTTAAAAAATGCCCAATGTCCTAAAATGGCCCATGTCACGATGTCGAATTTAGGGCCTTATGTAGGGAGGGGGAGGGGCAAAAAAGAAAATAGTGTGTCGAGAATTGGCAGGGGGGGTTGAACCCAGGATCTCCCACATGTGAGGCTAATGCTCTACCCCTTCTCTACTGTGGATCTACGTGTACGTTTTATGAGCTTTTACGTGGTTGCAAAAGGTCCCTACTACCAAACATGATGTAGCTCATGAAAACAGACGTAGCAAAGCTGAAAAGATAAGCTATGTCAGGGTTAAATGATGCTATAACTATGCTAAGGCCTATCAGGATAAAAACAAACCTTTTGCAAACGTTTTGCAAACATTTTTTTATGCCGAAGTGGTGGCGTAGCCACCTGGTGGTGCCGCCAGGCACCACCAGAACGAGGTATATGATGTTTGCACTTTGCCAGAAGTCAGAACGGGCGCCGCCATCTTGGATTGTGCCGCCATCTTGGATTAAGGTGTCACAACACAAATTTATGCTATGGAATAACAAAAATATAAATCAACCTTTGATAGTTCCTGAGGTTGATTATAATCATACTTACCCCCCCTAATATGGACCCAAGGAATTCAATGGTTCTATCGGTTTGTTGCTTATACAGCTGGTTGCCTAGCAACGGCTATTCTAATTGTTTATCTGCCTAGCAACACACATTTCCAAGGTCCTGAAGTTGATTATAATCATACCTATCCCCCCTAATATGGACCCAAGGAATTCAATGGTTCTATCGGTTTGTTGCTAATAGAGCTGGTTGCCTAGCAACGGCGACTCTAATTGTTTATCTGCCTAGCAACACACATTTTCATGGTCCTGAGGTTGATTATAATCATACCTACCCCCCCTAATATGGACCCAAGGAATTCAATGGTTCTATTGGTTTGTTGCTTATACAGCTGGTTGCCTAGCAACGGCTATTCTAATTGTTTATCTGCCTAGCAACACACATTTCCAAGGTCCTGAAGTTGATTATAATCATACCTACCCCCCCTAATATGGACCCAGGGAATTCAAGGGTTCTATCGGTTTGTTGCTACTACAGCTGGTTGCCTAGCAACGGCTATTCTAATTGTTTATCTGCCTAGCAATGCACATTTCCATGGTCCTAAGGTTGATTATAATCAAACCTACCCCCTAATATTGACCCAAGGAATTCAATGGTTCTATTAGTTTGTTGCTAATCCAGCTGGTTGCCTAACAACATCTATTGTAATTGTTCATCTGCCTAGCAACACACATTTTCTTACCCCCTGCAGGGGTAGACACTAACATTTTCAGCCATGGGCCACCTGGGCCCGTAGCTTCAGATATCTACGGGCCCGCACCTGATACTGTGGGCCCAGAATAAATATTTTACTTTTCTTGAAAGGAAAGTCATTGGTATCACAGATCCAGACCTAACCAAAATGGTCAGCTTCCTCATAATTTTCCCATTCCAATGATAATATATATGACTATATTGATGAAGATGCACTTGTCTAGAATCTTAACCACACCCCCCTGTGGGCCACCCGGGCCCATAGGAAAGTAATTCTTGAGAAAACTGTGGGCCCGGACCTAGAACTACGGGCCATTGGAATTCATAGAAAATGCCATATTTGAAATAATATCATCCTTCCCCCTGATAACCCCTTCCCGGCCCTGCTTTTTTGGTGTCTTGAATGGGTTCCCTTCAAACATACCAACCATGTAGACATTATGTTTCTTCGAATGCAAGAATTGCGGTTGTTGCCGCGTATAAAAATGCCTGAGGCATTTTTTTACGCGGCAACAACCGCAATTCTTGTTTGCAAACGTTTTTTTGCAAACGTTTTTTTCTGTCAACGTTTTAATGTTTTCTAAACGTTTTTGCAAACGTTTGCAAACCTCCTGCAAACGTTTTCCAACCATTAAGAAAACGTTTTTTTTGTTGGGTTATCCTATAAACAAGAGCATCTCGTAAGTGTTGATGTCTTATTGTTAATTCTTATACACGTATAGCAGGAGCCGTTTGCTATTTATATAAAATATGTGTATGAAATATCTATACATAAAATAAATGTCTATATTTAATGACACATGGTCTACTTTACAGTCTGTCAGAATGTGTGTATACCCTTGCTTGGCACACAGTACAGCAGTGTGTGTCAGAATGTCTGTATACCTCTATTTGGCACACAGTAAACCCGTGTGTGTATACCCCTTTTTTACACACAGTGAACCCGTGCCTAAGCGACCCGTGTCAGAACGGAGCGACCTGTCTGGCGGACCCCGACACAGGACACTACAACTGCAGCTGCCTCTGGGACCACATCGGGCTGCTCTGTCAGTTCTGTGAGTAGAACCTTTCTGTCAGTTCTGTAAAACATGTAGAACCCCCCTCTCAGTTCTATAAGTTCTGTCAGTTCTGTAAGTGGAACCCTCCTGTCAGTTCTGTCAGTTCTGTCAGTTCTGTAAGAAGAACCTTTCTGTCACTTCTGTAAAAAATGTAAAAGCCTCCTGTCAGTTCTGTAAGCAGAACCTCTACTCCACACGGTCTGTCAGTTGTGTCAGTACATCCCTTCTGTATGTGTCTGTCAGTACAACCTTTCTGGAACCTGGTTGTGATCTTTGTGTCTAGTTGTAACCTAGTTGTGCTGAGGTCTATGTGTCTAGTTGTAACCTAGTTGTGCTGAGGTCTATGTGTCTAGTTGTAACCTAGTTGTGCTGAGGTCTATGTGTCTAGTTGTAACCTAGTTGTGCTGAGGTCTATGTGTCTAGTTGTAACCTGGTTGTGGTGTGGTCTATGTGTCTAGCTGTAACCTGATTGTGGTCTATGTGTCTAGTTGTAACCTGGTTGTGGTCTATGTGTCTAGCTGTAACCTGGCTGTGGTCTATGTGTCTAGCTGTAACCTGGCTGTGGTCTATGTGTCTAGCTGTAACCTGGTTGTGGTCTATGTGTCTAGCTGTAACCTGGCTGTGGTCTATGTATCTAGCTGTAACCTGGTTGTGTTGTGGTCTATGTGTCTAGCTGTAACCTAGTTGTGCTGAGGTCTATGTGTCTAGCTGTAACCTAGTTGTGGTCTATGTGTCTAGCTGTAACCTGGTTGTGGTCTATGTGTCTAGCTGTAACCTGGCTGTGGTCTATGTGTCTAGTTGTAACCTGGTTGTGTTGTGGTCTATGTGTCTAGCTGTAACCTGGTTGTGGTCTATGTGTCTAGCTGTAACCTGGTTGTGGTCTATGTGTCTA
This sequence comes from Harmothoe impar, assembly GCA_947462335.1. Lineage (NCBI taxonomy): Eukaryota > Metazoa > Annelida > Polychaeta > Phyllodocida > Polynoidae > Harmothoe > Harmothoe impar. The sequence continues at coordinate 56,363 of OX381717.1, read as the reverse complement.
GTTGTAACCTGGTTGTGTTGTGGTCTATGTGTCTAGCTGTAACCTGGTTGTGGTCTATGTGTCTAGCTGTAACCTGGTTGTGGTCTATGTGTCTAGTTGTAACCTAGTTGTGGTCTATGTGTCTAGCTGTAACCTGGCTGTGGTGTGGTCTATGTGTCTAGCTGTAACCTGGCTGTGGTCTATGTGTCTAGTTGTAACCTGGTTGTGGTGTGGTCTATGTGTCTAGCTGTAACCTGGCTGTGGTCTATGTGTCTAGCTGTAACCTGGCTGTGGTCTATGTGTCTAGTTGTAACCTGGTTGTGGTGTGGTCTATGTGTCTAGCTGTAACCTGGTTGTGGTCTATGTGTCTAGCTGTAACCTGGTTGTGGTCTATGTGTCTAGTTGTAACCTAGTTGTGGTCTATGTGTCTAGCTGTAACCTGGTTGTGGTGTGGTCTATGTGTCTAGCTGTAACCTGGTTGTGGTCTATGTGTCTAGCTGTAACCTGGCTGTGGTCTATGTGTCTAGCTGTAACCTGATTGTGGTCTATGTGGCTAGTTGTTACCTGGTTGTGGTCTATGTGTCTAGCTGTAACCTGGTTGTGGTGTGGTCTATGTGTCTAGCTGTAACCTGGTTGTGGTCTATGTGTCTAGCTGTAACCTGGTTGTGGTCTATGTGTTTAGCTGTAACCTGGCTGTGGTCTATGTGTCTAGCTGTAACCTGGCTGTGGTCTATGTGTCTAGTTGTAACCTGGTTGTGGTCTATGTGTCTAGCTGTAACCTGGTTGTGGTCTATGTGTCTAGCTGTAACCTGGTTGTGGTCTATGTGTTTAGCTGTAACCTGGCTGTGGTCTATGTGTCTAGCTGTAACCTGGCTGTGGTCTATGTGTCTAGCTGTAACCTGGTTGTGGTCTATGTGTCTAGTTGTGACCTGGCTGTGGTCTATGTGTCTAGCTGTAACCTGGTTGTGGTCTATGTGTCTAGCTGTAACCTGGCTGTGGTCTATGTGTTTAGCTGTAGCCTTGTTGTGGTCTATGTGTCTAGTTATAACCTAGTTGTGGTCTATGTGTCTAGCTGTAAGCTGGCTGTGGTGTGGTCTATGTGTCTAGTTGTTTGTTTTGTTTGTAATTCTTTATTTATACTGTCCAATTCATAGGCTTATAGCCTGTATTATTGTAAAGAACAGTGTATGATAATGGCTACCACTGATCAAGCTCATCTCTTATGGATGAGTGTGCTCAGTGGTTCCATTTATACCATGATGGAATTGGTATATATAATATGCCAATGATGTTAATCAGCATATGGGTGAAATAGTGACTATGTTAGTATATTAAATCAAGTTTTATATGTATAATTTGTTAGGTTAATGAGATGGTAAAGATGATGATAAAGATGATATATGTGCAAGGGCCTTTTCTTCATATAAATCGAAGGCAAATAAATGATAATTGGCATGACTCTTAGCATATATTATACTATTATCACTACCTTATGAGATCATGTGTTTATACATAATCTCACAGGTAGTTGGGTCGAGACCCCCTATCCCCCCTCCCCCATCTAAATATCTGGGAGCAGATCAATAAGATCTTCATATTTCCCATTTAGCCATGAGATGAATTTGACTTCATTGTCAATCTCCCTGGTTTCTACTAACTGTTTATTCCACTCAATGGATAATCTATAGCTTAGTTTCTTTCTACTAATGGGATTCTTGGGTATGACTACAGTCATTAGAGTACCATCATGCATTCTTGTTCTAATGTCCCTTGTATCAATATTTGCCTCTTTCTGAGCAGCTTTGAAACTAGCCATTTCGAGATGCTTACTTCTTCTCTCCTTGAGTGTGTTAACCCTAATAAGTTTTCTTAGCTTTCCTGTGTTTACAGTTTCCTTATTTCTAAGGGCTGTCTTCACTCCACCATTAATTTGGGTTTGAAGCTTACTCAAATGAGTGTCAGTACATATCATATAAAGTATGTCTCCATAGTCCAAAGCAGGCATAATCATTCGTTTCAACACACTTATGGCAGCATGGCTAGGCATTTTTAGCCTTATTCTTCTAAATAAATACAATCTGAAGTCCAAATTCCTACCAACCACATCCACATGCTTCTTAAAAGCTAATTGTGAATCCAAAGTCATGCCTAGGTAACAGTATGTTGGGGTGTAGAGGATAGGATCCTGCCCTAGAGCTAGCCTTGGTCTGACCAACCTGTTGAGGAGTGCCTGTGTGTAAAATGTCAAAGCTTTTGTCTTTTTAGTATTTAAGGACAATTTATTGCTTAAGCACCACTGGGAGACATTTCTTAAGTCATTATTAAGGGTGGCTTCCACCTGCTGGCAATTTGGCTTATGTTCTATATAAATAACAGTATCATCAGCATAGTGCTGACACTTTAAGGCAGTGAGACATAAACTTAAATCATTTATATACAGTAAAAATAATAACGGCCCTAACCTGGTTGTGGTCTATGTGTCTAGTTGTAACCTGGTTGTGGTCTATGTGTCTAGTTGTAACCTGGCTGTGTTGTGGTCTATGTATCTAGTTGTTACCTGGTTGTGGTCTATGTGTCTAGTTGTAACCTGGTTGTGGTCTATGTGTCTAGCTGTAACCTGGTTGTGGTCTATGTGTCTAGCTGTAACCTGATTGTGGTCTATGTGTCTAGTTGTAACCTGGTTGTGGTCTATGTGTCTAGCTGTAACCTGGTTGTGGTCTATGTGTCTAGCTGTAACCTGGTTGTGGTCTATGTGTCTAGCTGTAACCTGGCTGTGGTCTATGTGTCTAGTTGTAACCTGGCTGTGGTGTGGTCTATGTGTCTAGCTGTAACCTGGCTGTGGTCTATGTGTCTAGCTGTAACCTGGTTGTGGTGTGGTCTATGTGTCTAGCTGTAACCTGGTTGTGGTCTATGTGTCTAGCTGTAACCTGGTTGTGGTCTATGTGTCTAGCTGTAACCTGGCTGTGGTCTATGTGTCTAGCTGTAACCTGGTTGTGGTGTGGTCTATGTGTCTAGCTGTAACCTGGCTGTGGTCTATGTGTCTAGCTGTAACCTGGTTGTGGTGTGGTCTATGTGTCTAGCTGTAACCTGGCTGTGGTCTATGTGTCTAGCTGTAACCTGGTTGTGGTCTATGTGTCTAGTTGTAACCTGGCTGTGGTGTGGTCTATGTGTCTAGTTGTAACCTGGTTGTGGTCTATGTGTCTAGTTGTAACCTGGCTGTGGTCTATGTGTCTAGCTGTAACCTGGTTGTGGTGTGGTCTATGTGTCTAGCTGTAACCTGGTTGTGGTCTATGTGTCTAGTTGTAACCTGGCTGTGGTCTATGTGTCTAGCTGTAACCTGGCTGTGGTGTGGTCTATGTGTCTAGCTGTAACCTGGTTGTGGTCTATGTGTCTAGTTGTAACCTGGTTGTGTTGTGGTCTATGTGTCTAGCTGTAACCTGGCTGTGGTCTATGTGTCTAGTTGTAACCTGGTTGTGTTGTGGTCTATGTGTCTAGCTGTAACCTGGTTGTGGTCTATGTGTCTAGCTGTAACCTGGCTGTGGTCTATGTGTCTAGCTGTAACCTGGCTGTGGTCTATGTGTCTAGTTGTAACCTGGCTGTGGTGTGGTCTATGTGTCTAGTTGTTACCTGGCTGTGGTCTATGTGTCTAGTTGTAACCTGGTTATGTTGTGGTCTATGTGTCTAGCTGTAACCTGGTTGTGGTCTATGTATCTAGTTGTAACCTGGTTTTGGTCTATGTGTCTAGCTGTAACCTGGTTGTGGTCTATGTGTCTAGCTGTAACCTGGCTGTGGTGTGGTCTATGTGTCTAGTTGTAACCTGGCTGTGGTCTATGTGTCTAGCTGTAACCTGGTTGTGGTGTGGTCTATGTGTCTAGCTGTAACCTGGTTGTGTTGTGGTCTATGTGTCTAGTTGTAACCTGGCTGTGGTGTGGTCTATGTGTCTAGTTGTAACCTGGTTGTGGTCTATGTGTCTAGTTGTAACCTGGCTGTGGTCTATGTGTCTAGCTGTAACCTGGTTGTGGTGTGGTCTATGTGTCTAGTTGTAACCTGGTTGTGGTCTATGTGTCTAGCTGTAACCTGGTTGTGGTCTATGTGTCTAGCTGTAACCTGGTTGTGGTCTATGTGTCTAGCTGTAACCTGGTTGTGGTCTATGTGTCTAGCTGTAACCTGGTTGTGGTCTATGTGTCTAGCTGTAACCTGGTTGTGGTCTATGTGTCTAGTTGTAACCTGGCTGTGGTCTATGTGTCTAGCTGTAACCTGGCTGTGGTCTATGTGTCTAGCTGTAACCTGGTTGTGGTGTGGTCTATGTGTCTAGCTGTAACCTGGTTGTGGTCTATGTGTCTAGTTGTAACCTGGCTGTGGTCTATGTGTCTAGCTGTAACCTGGTTGTGGTCTATGTGTCTAGCTGTAACCTGGCTGTGGTGTGGTCTATGTGTCTAGCTGTAACCTGGTTGTGGTCTATGTGTCTAGCTGTAACCTGGCTGTGGTCTATGTGTCTAGCTGTAACCTGGCTGTGGTGTGGTCTATGTGTCTAGCTGTAACCTGGCTGTGGTCTATGTGTCTAGCTGTAACCTGGCTGTGGTGTGGTCTATGTGTCTAGCTGTAACCTGGTTGTGGTGTGGTCTATGTGTCTAGCTGTAACCTGGCTGTGGTCTATGTGTCTAGCTGTAACCTGGTTGTGGTCTATGTGTCTAGTTGTAACCTGGCTGTGTTGTGGTCTATGTATCTAGTTGTTACCTGGTTGTGGTCTATGTGTCTAGCTGTAACCTGGTTGTGGTCTATGTGTCTAGTTGTAACCTGGTTGTGGTCTATGTGTCTAGCTGTAACCTGGCTGTGATCTATGTGTCTAGCTGTAACCTGGTTGTGGTCTATGTGTCTAGCTGTAACCTGGTTGTGGTCTATGTGTCTAGTTGTAACCTGGTTGTGTTGTGGTCTATGTGTCTAGCTGTAACCTGGTTGTGGTCTATGTGTCTAGTTGTAACCTGTCCTGGCTGTGTTGGGGTCTATGATTCTGTAACCTGGCTGTGCTATAGTTTCCAGTTGTAACCTGGGTGTTGTATAGTTTCCAGTTGTAACCTGGTTGTGGTATTACAGTGGACCCGTGTGTCAGCAGCCCCTGCGTGGAGGGCAGCACCTGTATAGCCGATGATACGACCGGCTTCTACACATGTCTGTGTATCGAAACACGTGTTGGCCTGCAATGTGAATTCCGTAAGATACTTTTACTTATTTTCATCCTACCTGATTTTAATCCCATAGATGTTTCAGCTAGTTACACTTTATCATTAGTGTAACATCCCTATTGTAGCAGCCCACAACATGTATCAACAATTGTTCTGGAATGGCTTTCTACTCAGAGTGCATCATAGTCTCCTACTTCTTAAATCTGTCTCACACTTCAGAGGTAATGGAATGAGAAGGCAAGCAAATGAAAAAAATTCCATTGATCTCTTTGATGTTAGCCTCCACATTGTGTCATACAAACTGACTTCATATGTAAAGATCATTTCATGAGCTAAACTTACTTCATAGTGATGAATAGTTTTGGATCCCATTCAAGAACTGTAAGAAGTAGAATGTATGACTGGACCCTGACCTTGTGCCTGCAGCTCACCCCTGCCTGAGCGACCCATGTCAGAACTACGGCTCCTGCATGCTGCATTATGTGGACGGCACCTTCCACTGTCAATGCGTCTATGACAGCATCGGGCGACTCTGTGAATATGGTGAGTTGACATTTAGCTCTATGCAGTGAGATACAATGCATTTAACACCATTTTCTTGCCAAAACAATATCAAACATTACTTTCACTCAAATGTATGTGCAATCAGACAGTGTTATAGGGGGTTTAGTTTGGAATATACAGACTATAAATTAATGAGCAACATCTTATATGTGTTTTACCACAAATTAAATTACAGATTTTATTTAACTTCTAAACATTGAGGCCCTTGGACCACGCTATTGATTGGTCTAGACATGCCTATTATTACCCATTTGTACATTTTTCCTAGCCAATTAGGGCCCCAGTAGCATAAACCGCTACTTATAGCCTGCCTTGATTGGGTGAACAAATCTACATGATTGGTTGGGATAAACACAATCAGTAGAAATTTTGTAGTCCGTAACTCTCAGACAGCCCAGGCCCCATCTGAGAGTGACAGCCGTAACCAGCCTGACTTGGACTAAGATCTGCTGAGTGCTAATTCTGCCTAACCTAGACTTTCTATATTCTTAGATTCTGTGAAGGAGGTCTGGCATTATGTGAGTAGCGACTATCACACGAGTACCTGCAGCCGCCCGGCCACCATAACGGGGATCACCCTGGAGGAGTGTAAGAACCAGACCATCTACAGCAAGGGAGACATGCTCAACTACCACACTTCAAACCAGAAGTGCCAGGTTCGGGCCTGCAGGGACGGCCACACCCACCTGGCCAGCGGCTGGAGCAGCTGGAAGGTCTACCGGAGGGAGGTCCTGGGTAAGGCATCTATAGTGAAGGTCTACCGGAGGGAGGTCCTGGGTAAGGCATCTATAGTGAAGGTCTACAGGAGGTCCTGGGTAAGGCATCTATAGTGAACGTCTACAGGAGGTCCTGGGTAAGGCATCTATAGTGAAGGTCTACAGGAGGTCCTGGGTAAGGCATCTATAGTGAACGTCTACAGGAGGTCCTGGGTAAGGCATCTATAGTGAAGGTCTACAGGAGGGAGGTCCTGGGTAAGGCATCTATAGTGAAGGTCTACCGGAGGGAGGTCCTGGGTAAGGCATCTATAGTGAAGGTCTACAGGAGGGAGGTCCTGGGTAAGGCATCTATAGTGAAGGTCTACAGGAGGGAGGTCCTGGGTAAGGCATCTATAGTGAAGGTCTACAGGAGGTCCTGGGTAAGGCATCTATAGTGAAGGTCTACAGGAGTGAGGTCCTGGGTAAGGCATCTATAGTGAAGGTCTACCGGAGGGAGGTCCTGGGTAAGGCATCTATAGTGAAGGTCTACAGAAGTGAGGTCCTGGGTAAGCCATCTATAGTGAAGGTCTACAGGAGGTCCTGGGTAAGGCATCTATAGTGAAGGTCTACAGGAGGTCCTGGGTAAGGCATCTATAGTGAACATCTACAGGAGGTCCTGGGTAAGGCATCTATAGTGAAGGTCTACCGGAGGGAGGTCCTGGGTAAGGCATCTATAGTGAAGGTCTACAGGAGGGAGGTCCTGGGTAAGGCATCTATAGTGAAGGTCTACAGGAGGTCCTGGGTAAGGCATCTATAGTGAAGGTCTACAGGAGGTCCTGGGTAAGGCATCTATAGTGAAGGTCTACAGGAGGGAGGTCCTGGGTAAGGCATCTATAGTGAAGGTCTACAGGAGGTCCTGGGTAAGGCATCTATAGTGAAGGTCTACAGGAGGTCCTGGGTAAGGCATCTATAGTGAACATCTACAGGAGGTCCTGGGTAAGGCATCTATAGTGAAGGTCTACCGGAGGGAGGTCCTGGGTAAGGCATCTATAGTGAAGGTCTACAGGAGGTCCTGGGTAAGGCATCTATAGTGAAGGTCTACAGGAGGTCCTGGGTAAGGCATCTATAGTGAAGGTCTACAGGAGGGAGGTCCTGGGTAAGGCATCTATAGTGAAGGTCTACAGGAGGTCCTGGCTAAGGCATCTATAGTGAAGGTCTACAGGAGGTCCTGTGTAAGGCATCTATAGTGAAGGTCTACAGGAGGGAGGTCCTGGGTAAGGCATCTATAGTGAAGGTCTACAGGAGGTCCTGGGTAAGGCATCTATAGTAAAGGTCTACAGGAGGTCCTGGGTAAGGCATCTATAGTGAAGGTCTACAGAAGGGAGGTCCTGGGTAAGGCATCTATAGTGAAGGTCTACAGGAGGTCCTGGCTAAGGCATCTATAGTGAAGGTCTACAGGAGGTCCTGTGTAAGGCATCTATAGTGAAGGTCTACAGGAGGGAGGTCCTGGGTAAGGCATCTATAGTGAAGGTCTACAGGAGGTCCTGGGTAAGGCATCTATAGTGAAGGTCTACCGGAGGGAGGTCCTGGGTAAGGCATCTATAGTGAAGGTCTACAGGAGGGAGGTCCTGGGTAAGGCATCTATAGTGAAGGTCTACAGGAGGTCCTGGGTAAGGCATCTATAGTGAAGGTCTACAGGAGGTCCTGTGTAAGGCGTCTATAGTGAAGGTCTACCGGAGGTCCTGGGTAAGGCATCTATAGTAAAGGTCTACAGGAGGTCCTGGGTAAGGCATCTATAGTGAAGGTCTACAGAAGGGAGGTCCTGGGTAAGGCATCTATAGTGAAGGTCTACAGGAGGTCCTGGCTAAGGCATCTATAGTGAAGGTCTACATGAGGGAGGTCCTGGGTAAGGCATCTATAGTGAAGGTCTACAGGAGGGAGGTCCTGGGTAAGGCATCTATAGTGAAGGTCTACAGGAGGGAGGTCCTGGGTAAGGCATCTATAGTGAACGTCTCCAGGAGCTACTGGGTGAGGCGTCCAGGCTGATAGTTAACCCTATGGTGAAGGTTTATAGGGGTTCTAATGAAAATTCATGTTGGCTCCAAGTCCAGATTGATAGAGTAGGTTAAAACAGCCCTCATCCTTATTTTCAGAGTTTTGGACATCAGGTGCTAGTACTTCCCTAAAATAGGACCTAAGAAACCCCACTAATCCCCTAGCGCACAGGCTGAGTTCAATGGCTGTTCGTAAGGGAGATTATGTTGTATCTTTCACAAATTTCATGGTTCACATACTGACATAGTTATTTTTTGATTTTGCATTGTGTATTTATTTCATAAATGATTTCCTAAATACAACAAAGTTATTGACAGTTATTGGCTGAGCGGCTGCCTTTCTCCTTCCTGCACAGACATGGCCCTTCACTATGAGAGGATACAGGCCGCAGGGTCTGGCGGTCACTCAACGTGCATCAACCGCGCCGCCTGGGACGGCGTCTCTATAGAGCAGTGCAAATACCTGTCTAGGAACGTCTATGCTGACAGCTTCAACTGGAGGAGTAATTACTGTGATGTAAGTGATAACTAATTACAAAACACTGAGATCTCTGAAGGGTCAGCATGAAAGTAAAAGCCAAGAGTGGGTGCCTACTTTTCTGGCACAATAGAAGGGAATTCTATAATGGTTTTTAATGGTTCAGATATATGTTATACTTATTGATTGGCCATTCAATGATAGACTTGTGCTCATTTCTATCATTAGGATAAAGAATTATAAAAGTAATTACCTATTTATAATTCTGTTCACATTAATGGTAATAATAGACATTGCTGTTACAGGCTCGGCAGTGTCACTACACCGATAAATCCATCTACAACAATGGCGATGGGTATGACATCTACAGCTTGGTGACCGGGGGTGAGTATACCTGCTGCAAACAGTAAAAGGCTAAAAACTTGTGGTATTCTATGCATCAAAGATGGACAGTATATCTCAGTAGCACATTCTGTTCATTGTAAAACAAGTCATACTCTCCCCCTGTACAACTACCCACCAACCCCCTGACTGCCTCTCCCTCCCTGATCTCCAACCTGATGTTAGTGTCACTATAAAAGAGGGCCCAACCTTCCTCCAGTTTGGATATACTTACACATCTTTACAACCAGATTCAGGAACTGCAGTGTGGCTTTGTATTGTAAAGTACATGATGTACCATGAACCCCAGGCCCCACAGTTTACAATGTAGCTGTACTTTGTATTGTAAAGTTACAATGTGTCTGTACTTTGTGTTGTAGAGTTACAATGTGGCTATACTTTGTATTGTAGAGTACATGATGTACCTCCCCATGAACCAGACTTCCGGCTCCACAGTTTACGCATATGGACACTACCCGGACGGATCAGCAGGCTACAGTCCCTCTGTGGTCAACGATGGCCGCCGAGGCATGGCTTTCAATGGAGTGGACCAGTATGTCAATTTTGGAAACATCAACCACATGTGTATTGGCCGTATCAACATGTGCCCATATGGCATCACTTGGTCACTTTGGGTAAAGCCACGAACTGAAGGAGATCAGTTCATCCTGTGTACAGGAGCCCATCATGATGAGGGGGCAGGCTTCTCAATTAGGACATACAACACCAGATTCGAGGCCTGGCTGGCCAAGCCCAATTACCGCTACTACTGTGATGCCGCTCTGCCCAGGGGCTACAATCACTGGTACCACGTAGCCGTCACACACACAGACAACCTGGGCATGGTCATGTATATTGATGGTCTTAAGATGGTGAGTCTATAATCATATATTTTATCTAATCATTTTTAGAATAGACTTTGGCTATTTACTACAAAGGAATGATGTGTATGCATGTGCTTTTAGTTTTCATAGAAGCTCTCTCCCCCTCTCTCAGCAGTGTCTTGGTTAGAGAGAGTTCCACATTCTACCCCAGTGAACAAATAACGTTATACACCATTTTATAACGTTATATAACATTATATGTCAACATTTTTCTAAGGCTCTTTAGTATGACATAACGTTATGTAAAATTTAGAACGTTATTTTGACGTAAAATTATGTTTTTTTGTTAGCTGGGACATCAGCTTAGAGCAACTTATTACAATGAGAAGGAAAGGATCAAAAGATCAAGTCAAATATTTGAAACTTTCTTAACTAGAGTTGACCCTTTAGCCACATAGATTGAAATGCTGCAAGGTCTGGTGCTGATTTGTGTGTGTTTTGCTGCAGTGTGAAGACACAGTCACCGACTACTATTCACAGAGCTATGCCTATACTAATATGTATGTGGCCAGGCAAAACAAACTTGCCGCTAGCTACGGAAACCACATCATCAGTGACATCATGTTCTGGGACCGGTGGAAGACGCGGTGGGACGTTTGGGACCTCTACTCCTCCACATCCCACTGTATGCTTTTAGTGTTATACCATGATTCTACCTTTTTATTTATTGTCAGCTTGCAGGCTTTGCAGTATCCTAAACAATTTACACATACCTTTAGACCTGCAGGAAAAATATAGGAATGCAAGAATATATTGATTATTCTACATAGCCTTGATCATGGTATCTTGTATGTTTGAATACTGTGGTTGAGCTAATGGTGTTCTGTGTATGTGCTGCAGACAATGTGTGCACGACCAGCCCGTGTCAGAACGGCGGGGACTGTGTGCAGAACGAGAACAACACCCTGGAGTACTGCTCCTGTCCCACCGGCTGGATCGGCCTCTTCTGTGAAATAGGTAACAAGCCAGATCCACTACAAAAGTAACCACTGTTAAAGGGATATGAAGGACAAGCTCCTACCCTATATTTCTCTGTATTCTGATTTATCAACCATCCTTTGTCAATGAGAGAATTCTATACAGATTCTGAAGAAGAAATGGGATCTACCAGCAAAATACACAGCCATAACAATTTGTTAGCTGTTAGCTGGTTCATGAAGATCCCACCCTGTAACCATGACCTCTGTTTGACCTCCAGCTGACCCCTGTATCAGCGACCCCTGTCAGAATGGAGCGACCTGTAACCATGACTTTGAGAAGGAGTACTTTAACTGTACTTGTACCTGGGACTACATGGGGGATCTCTGCCAGTTCCGTAAGTTGGTCAGACAGCAACTCAAAATGTAAAATATTATACTGCAATGTAAAATATCATACTGCACATCTGATGAGATTTAGCTCTAATAAGTGTAATAGTTATTATGGCCTTCCTTCTATTCCCACAAATTACAACATGTGTCTTTTGCCTGCTTCCAGTTGACCCCTGTCTCAGTAACCCTTGTCTAGCTGGAGGAACATGCAACAAGTTCCCCTCAGATGGACATTTCTTCTGTGTGTGTCCAGTAGACCATGTAGGGCTGCAGTGTGAATTGGGTGAGTAACTTGTGTGTGATGTACTCTTTGGTACGCCTAAATACAAGCTGCTATCTGACGTATATCTTGTCACATCTCAAATTCTAGGAATGAAGGAATTATGATCAAATCAAAAACGAACATGGACAAATTGAATGGAACATCATAGGACAAATATTTAGACAGATCTCTGTCTTATTGCAGCCGTGACTCACACAGACTTGGCAGTCGTCATAGATGGCTCCACACATGTTGGAGCTGACAACTTCAACCAGATTAAGGCCTTGATTAATAAACTACTGACCCGAGTATCAATCTCTCAGTAAGTATATTCATACACTACTTAATGAATAGAAAACATTTTTTCCTGAATTACACAATTTAGTTTACATATTCATAGAACATATATTGTCAAGATGGATTTACAAAAAAAAACCAGACAAAGTTGTTTCTTATTGATGGTTAGCATTTGTTTTGGGGTTTTCTTTTACAAAGAGATGGTGGAAGGGGTATTTGTTGTTTGCGGCTACGTTTCATCTGATTTTATAAGACTTCTTTAGGCTAAATAGAACATGAATGAGATAATGAGTATTCCTAATACTATACAGCCACAGAACAGTCCACAATTATTTCAGGCTATTCATGCAAAGTTTGACTGATCCATGTTCCACACTTTGACTGATCCATGTTCCACACTTTGACTGATCCATGTTCCACTCCTTGACTAGTCCATGAATGTTCCACACTTTGACTGATCCATGTTCCGCACTTTGACTGATCTGTGACTGTTCCACACTTTGACTGATCCATGTTCCACACTTTGACTGATCCATGTTCCACACTTTGACTGATCCATGTTCCACACTTTGACTGATCCATGTCCTACACTTTGACTGATCCATGTCCTACACTTTGACTGATCCATGTCCTACACTTTGACTGATCCATGTTCCGCACTTTGACTGATCCATGTTCCGCACTTTGACTGATCCATGTTCCGCACTTTGACTGATCTGTGACTGTTCCACACTTTGACTGATCCATGTTCCACACTTTGACTGATCCATAACTGTTCCACTCTTTGACTGATCCATGCCTGTTCAATACTTTGACCGATACTTGACTGCTTCCACACATTCAGTAGTGACTGTTTTCTGATTTCAGACACCAAACTCGTGTTGCGCAGCAAGTCCTGAGACATTCTTGTGCGGCAGACAGTAGACTCAACTCCTACGGCAGCAGAGACTCTGTGGTGAATGCCATCAATAGCAGAAGTTACTACGACGAACAGAGGAATATCTACTGCTCCTTAAATGTAAGTTCTCCACTGGTGTCAGAACAACAGCTATTCACTTATAGATTGGGGCATTTAAACAGGTCAATCCAAATAGTGAGTGAATAGAGTGAGTGCTGACTGGATTAAGTATATTAGCACATCTATGTTAATATGATAAATAATGCCTTCTCATTCTAGGACTAAAGTATAATTCACCAATTAATTGATATAGGATTTTAAGAGCAGCCTATACCTCATATTGAATTTCTTGTACTAAAGAAACGTTTGGAGCATCAACCACATTTTGATACGGTTATTGGTTCTGAATTTGTTGTTTTTCCTCAAGGACTACCACATATATCTTACTTGTTAAGAAAGCAATATAGATGATCAAAATTCAAACTCAAACTCATACAGGGTTATAGAAAGGGGCAGCCTCTAAATAGGGCAGATTATACATGTGTTATGGTTTATGATGCTTGCTAACCTAATGTACCCCTACCTCATAATGAGATGTCCTGCAGGTTCTACCACATAACAAGATGTGTTGTTTGCTGCAGTTTCTAAAGCCTGACCTGTCTCACTACCACAGGACCTAATGTCTCATTCCCCATACAGGACCTAATCTCTCAATCCCCATACAGTTTCTAAAGCAGGACCTAATGTCTCATTCCTCATACAGCTTATAAAGCAGGACCTAATCTCTCCCTACCACAGGACCTAATGTCTCACTACCACATACAGCTTCTAAAGCAGAACCTAATGTCTCATTCCCCATACAGCTTCTAAAGCAGAACCTAATGTCTCATTCCTCATACAGCTTCTAAAGCAGGACCTATGGTCTCATACCTAATACAGCTTCTAAAGCAGCACCTAATGTCTCACTACCCCAGGACCTAATGTCTCACTACCACAGGACCTAATGTCTCACTACCACAGGACCTAATGTCTCATTCCCCATACAGCTTCTAAAGCAGAACCTAATGTCTCACTACCACAGGACCTAATGTCTCATTCCCCATACAGCTTCTAAAGCAGAACCTAATGTCTCACTACCCCAGGACCTAATGTCTCACTACCACAGGACCTAATGTCTCATTCCCCATACAGCTTCTAAAGCAGAACCTAATGTCTCACTACCACAGGACCTAATGTCTCATTCCCCATACAGGTTCTAAAGCAGGACATCTTCCACTCCTCGTACGGAGACCGTACCACACACCGGGATGTGGCGCTGATTGTTCTGACCGGGACCAGCGCTGACTATGGGAGCCTGGTAGCTGCCGAGGCAGAGAAGCTGAGGGCAGCTGGCATCTTCCTGGTGGTCCTCGCTATAGGATCACAGTCAACCGTACGGTCATATAGTGTCATTTTCACTAATTCTATTTTAGAAATAAATCCCTCAATCTTCAATTACAGGTTAAAGGGAACATCATGAATGCAAAAATATGTAAGACAAATAAAAATGTTCATCCTCAGTGATGTGGTGTGATAATATTCACTTATATTTTTCGTACTCTCTGTTATATTAAGTTATACAGACTTATATGTTATATCAACAACTTATACAGACTTATCTATGTTATATTAACAAAGTATGTAGACTTATATATTTTGTTCATGTCATATGTTTTAAAAACATGAATCTGTTCCCTATCCCTAACATCTCTATGAGAAGCACTTTATGTTTGTACACTTGTTTTTGCTATGTCTTGTGATCAGAACTTTACCACTGAGACGGGTAGTATTGCCAACCCTCCATCTAATGAGCATGTCTTCTACCGGGATTCGTACAACATTGTGACCAATGATGAGTTCTTGCCGGAGCAGCTGCTGGTGGCGCTATACACCCTCCCTGGTGAGTAATTCAGCAATAATGTGTAATAACATGTAGTACAACAGCAACATGCAGTACAACCCTCAGTGTAGCACAACAGTAAGATGTAATACAACCTCAGTACAGTACAACTATATCATGTTATACAACCCTCAGTGCAGCACAACTATATCATGTTATACAACCCTCAGTGCAGCACAACTATATCATGTAATACACCCCTCAGTGCAGCACAACTATATCATGTAATACAACCCTCAGTGCAGCACAACAGTAACAAATCTTGGCTTTCAGGGGGCCCTTTTTACTGTACTCATTGGCCCGCTATTGCAGTGCTAAGGATATATATATAGATACATATAAATATATAGATATATGGATATATAGATATATACATTTATGTATGTATATATATAGTCGGGTTTGTGTGATGAACTCTTTTTTATTCCATGCAGACGATGTCTGTCTAAGTCACCCATGCATAAATGGGGCGTCGTGTCTGCGCGGCAACTGGACGGACACCGACTCCACCTACAGCTGTTTGTGTGCTAGTGACTACTTTGGGACACATTGCGAGTGGCGTAAGTAATTGCATCTGGTTACGTCTTACAGTACATCACTCTGTAAGCATATTGTCAGCTAAATCCCTTTTACTTGGAAATAATGTGTAAAGGCTGTTTCGTTACACTTATTTACTGGGCTTTGACTTGGTAAACCCTTGTACTCAAAATGTTAATGGTTTATTGTCTTACACCCAGTGCAGCCGTGTCTCAGTACAACTTGTGTACCCTGGTGTTGTAATAACTGTATGGCTGATACAACCTGTCTGCATGTTTCAGTGCGGCCCTGTTTTAGCCTAATACAACCTGTCTGCATGTTTCAGTGCGGCCCTGTCTCAGCCTAATACAACCTGTCTGCATGTTTCAGTGCGGCCCTGTCTCGGCCTAATACAGTTTGTCTGTATGTTTCAGTGCGGCCGTGTCTCAGCACCCCGTGCCAGTCAGCAGGGACCTGTGAGGAGGAACCGGTGGGAGGCACCTTCTACTGCCACTGCACCTACAACTACAACATAACTCTGTTTGAGAGGATTGGCATCGTCTGTGAATTTGGTAGACTGGAAATATTTAAAATTAATCATAATATATTGGAATGCCCCCTCTGATTTTCCACAGACTTTATCTTTATTTTACAATGTGGCTAAACCCAGGAGGGTGAGGGCAGAATATATCTGTAACATTTACTACAACATAAACATTTCAAACATAAAGTAAACGATTATGTAAAAGATCTGCTTCTAGACACATGACTGCCTAATGAGAATAGCAGCACTAACAGCAATACAGTAGTTTGCCCCTTATGGGTTATGAGGAACTGTATGAATAGAGTAGTATGTAAACTCCCCTCATGGTTCCTCAGTGAGATACTGCATGAATAGAGTAGTGTGTGAACTCATGGTTCTTCAATGTGACACTGTGTGTTGGCGTGTTGTGTGTGCAGACAACCCGTGCCTCAGCTACCCATGCCAGGCCAACAGCACATGCGTCGACCAACGCGACACAGGCTTCTTTGTCTGCGACTGCACGTGGGACCGTATTGGAGTGGTCTGTGAATATGGTAAGACATGCTTCTCTGTCAACATTAGAGACTCCAAGAGGGAATTATTAACATTCAAATTTATAACTATTCATCAGTAATGCTGACAATATCAGAAGGAAAAGGATGAATGTGTGTACCTCTCATATATTCCTTATAGTAGTGTGCCTCATTCTGGGTAAGACCTCTTAATGATGCCTGTACTCTGTGTTGCAGATAACCCGTGCCTGAGCGACCCTTGTCAGGGAAATGGCACCTGCTTTCCGCTGGAGAATAACGGCACCTATAACTGTGAATGTACATACGACAGAGTGGGCCTGGACTGTGAATATGGTAAAGTGTCTCTAACCTACATGTCAATGTGCCAATTATTGCAGTATCAAAAAGACGTTGATTTATTCGGATAAAGGTGAGCCCTAGCCCCCATGGAATCTGACCAGCTATGTATGGTCATGGGTAAATAACCGTACTATTGTAAAGTGGGTTATTGAGAAACCTTTTTCTATGTAAACTGAGCTAGTATAGGTATCGAGGGGATATTTGTTAGTTTTTAACATAAGGTATACTTATAATTGCTTCTATATGTGTACTTAATGTATACTACAGATAACCCGTGTCTCAGCGGCCCGTGCCAGCATGGAAGCACGTGTAACCCACTGGAGGACGGCACCTACACCTGCTCCTGTCCCTGGGACTACATCGGCACACACTGTGAATACTGTAAGTCCCTGCATGCTAAGTCCTAGCCATAGGTTTAGAAAAATACAGGAGGAATCAGCTATGAGTTATATTAAAACTCAGCCAAGATTTATCATTGTGAAGTTGTGTGTTATTTGCTGTTGACAAAAACAAAGAACTATTTAAGTCTTATTTATTTGACTGTGAGCAGGGAACCTGTTTAATAGTCCTTTGACATTTCCCTGACCATGTAGATGACCCGTGTATCAGCTCGCCCTGCCAGCACCAGAGCACCTGCTGGAAGCACCCGGAGGACGGCACCTACACCTGCAACTGTACCTGGGAGTACATCGGCACCCACTGTGAATGGTGTATGTATGACATCCTGGCTGTCTCATAGCGACCTATGTTGAGTTCTGGTCATTTTCTTAATAATCACCACTTCATACACAAAAAAATAACTTCATTATAATTTAATCATATTTCTCTGAGTAGAGATGATGACTTAAGAATAAAATACAATATAGAAAAATTAAAAAACACAGTTTCTGACTTTCAGACGACCCGTGTCTGAGCTCCGCATGCCTGGCGGGCGGTTCCTGCCACAATGAGCCCTTTAACGGCACCTATGAATGCGAGTGCACATACGACAAGATCGGGATACATTGTGAATTTGGTAAATGGCCTATTATGTTATTACCATAGCAACGAATATCAAATAGCATTTACTGTATCTTCAAAGTGATATCATTATCTATAAGAGCACTTACTTAAAACCTCTCTGATATGCCACTCAATGATTGGATGGCTCATTTACCATATAACACTTGGTATATGTTTTTGGTATATGTTTCCAGTTATAAACTTGGTCAGTGTTGGTACTCAATGTCAAGGATGTGTCCTCATATCCAACTTCCTTTGGTGATGTAACCCCTAGTTGCATTTGTCAAAACTACACATAAATTATTACTAATCTTTTAACCATGAAAAGATTCCTGTGCTCTCTGTGCTTACTTTGAGACACAATGAGATGTCTATGTGCTAAATGTTTAGTTTCTGACACAATAAGATCCCTGTGCTCACTGTGTTAACTTTGAGACACAATGATATCACTGTGTGCTCCATGTTTACTTTGAGACATGATGAAATTGCTCTGTGCTCCATGCTTACTTTGAGACATGATGAGATCGCTCTGTGCTCCATGCTTACTTTGAGACATGATGAGATCGCTCTGTGGTCCATGCTTACTTTGAGACATGATGAGATCGCTGTGTGCTTCATGATTACTTTGAGACATGATGAGATCGCTCTGTGCACCATGTTTACTTTGAGAGCTCTGTGCTCCATGTTTACTTTGAGACATGATGAGATTGCTGTGTGCTCCATGTGTGACCCTTCTGTTACAGACAACCCGTGTCTGAGTGACCCGTGCCAGGAGGACGGCACCTGCCTCAGCCACTACTGGGACGGCACCTTCCACTGCGCCTGTAGACAAGACCGGATAGGGCCTCTCTGTGAGTTTGGTGAGTAAACCTAAAACCTGCAGACACGACCAGATAGGGCCTCTCTGTGAGTTTGACTGAGTAATGCTAGTACAAAACACAGTCATACAGAAACATAATACTGGTGCCAAAACAGTAATATTGGTACAAAAACGGTAATATTGGGACAAAAACAGTAGTATCAGTGCAAAAATAGTGATAATGGTGCAAAAACACAGATATATTGTCACAAAAACAATTAGATATACCCGTCCCTTGAACAAGTAATGAGAGAAGCATCAATTTTATTGTTTGAAGACAATTTTACTGATACAAAAACCAGCTCCTGATACAAAATACAGTTGTATTGATAGAGATTCAACTATATTTATGTAAGTGATAGAAAAGGACATATTTTAAATCACATTGACATTGAAAACTATTAAAGTGCACTTTATTATTGGACTTATGATATTTTTATATCTACTATTAAAAAGATGACTTATAATTCTTCCAGATATAAGAGATCCTTGCCAGAGATACCCTTGTTATAACGGAGGTTCGTGTGTATCACAAGAGCCCTACAGATACTTCAGCTGTGCCTGTCCCAACTACGCCACGTCTGAATACTGTGAGAACTGTAAGTATGGGTTACTCCTGCCACAAAGTGAAATACTAGGGCGGACAGTATGTGAGTAATGGATGTGACTGCCAGAAGGATGGAGTTTGACTCCCATGATTTAGCTTTACTAAGTACAGCATGATAGACTGTGCAGGGTTCAGCAGATGTAACTTCTTCCCCTTCATAATGTGTAAACTGGTCCAAGATAACTCTGGTCTCTGTCTGCTTTAGTCATGTGCCAGGACATTGACGTGCTGAACTTCACCAAGATCACCAACAGTCTGGGACATGACTTCCACCTATTCCAAGACATGCCCATCACCTGCAAGGGGGAAGTCAGCGGTGTTGTCTTAAACTCTATACAAGCGGTATGATACCCGTTTATCACTCATTTAATGATGATATCCTATATACTTTTTAAACCATGAGAGAGGTATCATTGATCTGTCACCTGATGATAATATACTACATCATAGTGAACTGTATACCAGTGGTATGGTACCCATTTGTAATATCCTATATGAACTTAAACTCTGTAGGACCGGTATGAGTCATCATAAATATAAAATACTACATACTACAATTCTAGTAGACACGATCAGTCTGTTATATTCGCAAGCCATTATAGACAATGCTATGGCGATTCCACAAAAATCAATGTAGACCTTACATGCACAGTAGTATCGTTTTTCATTGGCACTATTTACAACTGCAACACTATTGGGGTGAATATGCACCTTGATGCATGGGTCTATAGAGTGATTAGATATAGAGTAATCCTCATGTAAGACATTTATGTTTGTATCAAGTCAGAGGTTAAAGGGTGAACATGGTTCAGAAGATCAGAACTTCTGAAAATGTGTCATAATTATGCCGGTATAGAACGAATGTTTAGTTAGAGCTTTTTCATCATTTTCTTATCACTATAGAATTGAAACATATATATATATGAGAACTTGAAAACACTATGTATAATTCAAATGTCTAAAATATAATGTAAAAGTTGGACAAGTTTGGCTGACAGAAAAGCGCAAATAAATACATTACTTACAATAAAAAGGTCTCACCCAATAACTTCATTTAACAAATATTTGTCACTGTCTCTTCATCTAGGGATTCTTCTACTTTGACATCTTTGAAAAAGTCACAACAACAACATACAAGCTGCTTTTTAAGAAGAAGATTTACACGACGAGCCCCGGGCGGCAGCAGATTGACTTCCTTGCTGATGAGTACTTACCCACAGACGAGAAGCAGTACTGGGGCTTCCACTACGGTACTTCATCCTCAGAGCCGGTTATCCGGGTAAGTACTAGTCACCTGTTATATGGGTGAGTACTAGTCAACTGTTATACCGGTAAGTACTAGTAACCTGTTATATGGGTAAGTTCTAGTCACCTGTTATACTGGTGAGTACTAGTCACCTGTGATTCGGGTACTGGCTGCATGAACAGTTGGAAGACTGCCCGAATTTACAATACAGACTGGGAAACCCACCCAGCCTGTTTATACAGGTTGCTCAACCTACTATTCAGGGCTGTTTTGTCTTTTTACTGTAGCATTTATATAATCATGTTTGCGATTTTTATGTGATATTTGCTAAGAATAAACTCATATGGAGGATGTAGTTCAGTACATCACCTTCAAACTTATGGACGCATTAAGTACCTGGTCCACTGCATTTCTGAGTAGTTACATGTTTGAATTGGTATTTAATCTGGTGAAACACTCATAGGAGCAGTCATAACAGATGCCACTGCTTGGAGAAGGTGTGTTTTAGCAGGCTGGTGTGCAGAGACAGTGTGAGCAACCTGACCTAACACCCTGCCGCAAAGACTCCGGACCTGGTATACCAGCCTGGGCAGTCTGCATTAATAGGATGCCTGGAAATACAGGCCAGGCTGTATTACTAGTCCAGTCCTCCACCTGATGAACACATGTAGGCCACACTAAGTACAACAACAAGTAAGGACTGGTAACCTCTTACAGATACTGGCTGCACTAAAGACACCAACACCTGTTACACAGATACTGGCTGCACCAAAGACACCAACACCTGTTACACAGATACTGGCTGCACCAAAGACACCAACACCTGTTACACAGATACTGGCTGCACTAAAGACACCAACACCTGTTACACAGATACTGGCTGCACCAAAGACACCAACACCTGTTACACAGATACTGGCTGCACCAAAGACACCAACACCTGTTACACAGATACTGGCTGCACTAAAGACACCAACACCTGTTACACAGATACTGGCTGCACCAAAGACACCAACACCTGTTACACAGATACTGGCTGCACCAAAGACACCAACACCTGTTACACAGATACTGGCTGCACCAAAGACACCAACACCTGTTACACAGATACTGGCTGCATAAACACTAAAGACACCAACACCTGTTACACAGATACTGGCTGCATGAACATTAAAGACGCCAACACCTGTTACACAGATACTGGCTGCATGAACACTAAAGACACCAACACCTGTTACACAGATACTGGCTGCATAAACACTAAAGACACCAACATCTGTTATACATGCAGGTACTGAGTCATTCACTATGATGATTCCATACCAACACCCAATATATGCATACGGAGCTCGTGATCGTTTTATTGTATACTATAATGAAAATGCCTTTATATACACCAAAGCAAATTGAAATGAGAAAGGATGAGTGAGTTTTGGTCTGTGGTGTATTAATGAACCTATTCCTAAACTACATCATGTGTATGTGTACTGCAACTTGTAATTGTAACCTTCGCTGCACCCAGACCTATTTCAGTCTACACTAGTTATGACCTTCCCTGTTTTCTGTTTCTCCCTCAGGGTTTTGACAGTCGCAGCACGTCTGATCTTGTTGGCACTCCATGGCAAGCTTCAACCATGTCCACGGTCATTCATGGACAATACTACAACCAAGACTTCATGGTGGGACGTTCCTTGACGTTTGAACCATCAGACTTCCGCTCATATAGGCGCATCCCTGCCATCCAACCGCTTATTGTTATGGGTATGTGGTGAATCTTGATTAACTGGCTGCTACATTTAGAGAATTATGGAGCTAGAGAATTAGTTCCAAACTCAAATAAGAAAAAGAAATCGAAGGTATTAATTTTGAAAACAAGCTTTGGTACTTACCCCTCATTTTGGTAGGGGTCACTGTTAATCCAATCTGGATGGCTATAGACCAATGCAGCAAAAAGGAACTTTTTCATAATAAAGTTGTGTTTATGTTGGTTTTAGCAGAACCCTCATAACATTGTCTATAATAGCTATGCTTGCAAACATCTCAGATGAGGAGATTCAGGACAATTATCTTTCAAATAGTATATATAAGAATGCAAGATAATGATATTATATTTATGTATTGGTTGGTGACACTTCAGAAACTTCATCACCAACTTTTCTGAAATATCCACCTTTCTTACTGCATTTGTCAATAGGTTTTCAGAAATGATTGTCTTTGTCTTTAGTACCCATACTAAGTTAATAACATGCACACATGGTATGACACACTAGATGTGAAGGGCTGTGTGACAGTCTCCCTGCCAAACACCTACAAGACGGAGGAGACATCCTGGACGGTGGGCCTGCGTGGAGATGTGGAGCTGGAAGCATCCATCATCAAGAAGTGTCCCACAGGGAACTTGACACTCGAGTTCTCCTGGTACCGGAAGTCTCTGACTGCTGGGGACTACTTCTACTCCAGGGTGGACAACAAGTACTACAAGGCAGGAGGAGCCCTGCTCAGGGTGAGTAACAAGCTGTAGTGTTTCCAGTCATAGTCAGTAACAAGCTGTCATGTTACCAGTCATAATCACTCATGTACAAGCTGTAGTGTTAGCAGTCATAGTCACTCATGTACAAGCTGTAGTGTTACCAGTCATAGTCACTCATGTACAAGCTGTAGTGTTACCAGTCAAAGTCAGTAACAAGCTGTCCTGTTACCAGTCAGTAACATGTCGTAGTGTTACCAGTCAGAGTCAGTAACAAGCTGTAGTGTTACCAGTCAGTAACATGTTGTAGTGTTACCAGTCAGTAACAGGTTGTAGTGTTACCAGTCAGTAACAAGCTGTCCTGTTACCAGTCAGTAACATGTTGTAGTGTTACCAGTCAGAGTCAGTAACAAGCTGTAGTGTTACCAGTCAGTAACAAGCTGTCCTGTTACCAGTCAGTAACAAGCTCTTGTGTTACCAGTCATAGTCAGTAACAAGTTGTAGTGTTACCAGTCAGTAACAAGTTGTAGTGTTACCAGTCAGTAACAAGTTGTAGTGTTACCAGTCAGTAACAAGCTGTCCTGTTACCAGTCAGTAACATGTTGTAGTGTTACCAGTCAGTAACATGTTGTAGTGTTACCAGTCAGTAACATGTTGTAGTGTTACCAGTCAGTAACATGTTGTAGTGTTACCAGTCAGTAACATGTTGTAGTGTTACCAGTCAGTAACATGTTGTAGTGTTACCAGTCAGTAACATGTTGTAGTGTTACCAGTCAGTAACAAGCTGTCCTGTTACCAGTCAGTAACATGTTGTAGTGTTACCAGTCAGTAACAAGTTGTAGTGTTACCAGTCAGTAACAAGCTGTCCTGTTACCAGTCAGTAACATGTTGTAGTGTTACCAGTCAGTAACATGTTGTAGTGTTACCAGTCAGTAACATGTTGTAGTGTTACCAGTCAGTAACAAGCTCTCGTGTTACCAGTCATAGTCAGTAACAAGCTGTCGAGTTTCCAGTCAGTAACATCTACTCAGGGTCAGTCCCTTATTTAGTCCATTCTTTTACCAATGTCAAAAACAAGGTTCCCCGCAAACTACACAACCATGTTATAAACTGCAAAGTATCTTACCTAGTGTGGTGTTCTCACAACAGATGCCGGCCCGAGAATTCCCGCCTGGCCTGTGGAGGATTAAGGCATCCATTGACACAATTCCCACATCTGATGCCATATTTGCCCGTGTCATCCAGTCGGAGCTGGCTGGCTTTATAACAGGTGCGTACACCTTAAAGAACTTATTTCACACATGAATTGCTGCTCAGTGCATACACTGGTTTGTGTCAACAACCTAGTAACACTAGCCATTATACAAACCTTTTTGGACACTAACTTTATGTTCTTGAAAAAGCAATAATCACATCTTCTAAGAAAATCACCCTGATATTATTTGTCCTTATGCTTATAGCAGTTTAAAGACCATGACCATGACCATTAATGGGACCTTCTTGCTATTTCCCTACTAGGTGGTACGTCCAAGACAGTGAGTATTGGTGTGCCCGTGGTGTTTGACGGGTTGTCAAAGTCTAAGGACCCAGACGCTGAGGGAGAGCAGGGCCTCTCCTTCTCCTGGTCCTGCTCTGAGGGGGAAGTCTATGTGGAAGATAAAATCACCAGCGAACTGAACCTCACTTCATGCATTGCTGAGTAAGTAGGCGCACAACTGT
This sequence comes from Harmothoe impar, assembly GCA_947462335.1. Lineage (NCBI taxonomy): Eukaryota > Metazoa > Annelida > Polychaeta > Phyllodocida > Polynoidae > Harmothoe > Harmothoe impar. Next base: position 31,628 of record OX381717.1, on the reverse strand, counting down.
AACCCCCTCCTACAACTGTAACCCCGTCCTACAACTATAACCCCCTCCTACAACTATAACCCCCTCCTACAACTATAACCCCCTCCTACAACTGTAACCCCCTCCTACAACTGTAACCCCGTCCTACAACTATAACCCTGTCCTACGACTGTAACCCCTCCCACAACTATAACCCCCTCCTACAACTGTAACCCCCTCCTACAACTATAACCCCCTCCTACAACTGTAACCCCCTCCTACAACTATAACCCCTCCTACAACTATAACCCCTCCTACAACTGTAACCCCCTCCTACAACTATAAACCCCTCCTACAACTGTAACCCCCTCCTACAACTGTAACCCCCTCCTACAACTGTAACCCCCTCCTACAACTGTAACCCCCTCCTACAACTGTAACCCCCTCCTACAACTGTAACCCCTCCTACAACTGTAACCCCCTCCTACAACTGTAACCCCCTCCTACAACTATAACCCCCTCCTACAACTATAACCCCCTCCTACAACTATAACCCCCTCCCCATGTTGATGAATAAACATAACTTACATGATTTTGAAATTTAGAAAAACACAAATAGTCTCTTTTTACATTCGGAACTTTACAGGTATTTCTCCCCCCAGATGGGCTCCTGCTTTGTATCATACATGGACTTCGTTAACAAGTGACCAGTAAATGATATCACTTTCATCCAGAATAAAGCATGTGATACCTTGTAAAGCATGTATTCCACATGACTCCTTGTAAAGCCTGTATTCCATGTGACTGCTTTCCTGTAGGTTGGCCCACATCTATATGACTGCTTGTTTCCTGTAGGTTGGCTTATTGTAACTGCTTGTCTCCTGCAGGTTGGCCCACATCTATAATCACACAGGGGGAGAGATGGTTCTGCAGACAGATGCCGTTCCCCCTGGCACTTATACATTCCGTTTAAGAGCGTACAAAGATGTGAGAGAAGCTTTCTATGACCAGAAGGTCACCTTAGTCTATGGCTTTGTGCCTGAAATGTCAATTGGGTAGGTCAATCTTCTGCTATATCCAGTCTAACACTGGTAATCCCCTGCTATATCTAGTCTAACACTTGTAATCCCCTGCTATATCCAGTCTAACACTGTTAATCCTCTGCTATAACAAGTCTAGGGTAACAGTTAACTAAGTAGGACACTACTCAGAACTCTGAGAGACTAGTGGGTATCCCCTGGTGTTATACAATGAAGCTGAGTTTGTAGTAAAGCTCATACTATTTATATTTCCTACATCCAAGAATAAACAGTATACAGAATATCTAAGTATGTTGTCTAGTATGATATTTCCTCAGGTAACAGTGCAGTCACTCTTTAAAGCCCCATTATGCAGTTGTTACAGGAAGCATAACCAACACATTCCCAGCAGCCTATTGTCTTACTGCAAGATAAACTGAATTTGCATTGTGTGTGTGTCAGGTGCCTGATTAACTGTGCTAGTCGCGCTGTGCCTACCATGAAGCTGTCGCTGGTGCTGGACTGCGCTCAGTGTGCCACGCTAGACGAGTCAGTCTTTAAGTGGGACCTCTTCATACGCAGCGGTCGCGATTACATCCTACAGGACCTCACCAGCGTCGCTGCCTCAGGTACACTTTAGGTTCTTTATCAGTTCAATAAAAAAATCGTTATCAGTTCAAAAAAAACACTTTTTTATTAGTTGTCCATTGGACCCAAAGGCTCTCTATTACTTATTAGCAGACTATATGAAACCAGAGAACTTGCCATTCTGGTGCAAACGTAGTTCATTCGAGTTGGTACTGGTTACAAATCAATGATCTTTTTTTTTTTCCATGGCTCAATTATTAAAAAAAGATTATCATGGCATGTCTGCTAAAGGCACAACTGATGACGGCTTGGTGGTGGTCATCCTATATGTATGTCCTATTACAGGCACCACTGGTGACAGTTTGGTGGTGAACGCTAACAGCTGTAGTAGATATGGTATAAGTGGATAGACTATTAATATATATACATATATAATGTATATATAATGCTGTTCCTATTGCGGGCACCACTGGTGACGGCTTGGTGATGGTTATCCTATACTATATGTATTGGTGGTATTCTTATTGCAGGCACCACTGGTGACGGCTTGGTGGTGAAGGCTAACAGCTTCACTCCTGGTGCCTTCTACAAACTGCGGCTACAGATGAAGTGTGCCACATGCGCTGAGTCCTTCACTGAGTACTCCTTCATGACCAACTTACCCCCAGAGCCCGGGAGCTGCTTTGTGGATCCATCCGAAGGTAAGCTGGGGTCTAAATGTGAGGTCTAAATGAAACTAGCTTGCGAAAAAATCTGAGGCCTGGTCAGCCTAAGTGATTAAAGAAAATCATTAATAAGCTCTCCCTTTAGCTTTAGGTAGATTTGTCATACTCCATGTTGCAGGAGAGTCTCTGGTGACAGAGCTGTTGGTGTCATGTTACATGTACTCCATGTTACATTGTATGCTGCAGTCTCTGGTGACAGAGTTCCTGATGTCGTGTTACATTACTCCATGTTACATTGTATGCTGCAGGAGAGTCTCTGGTGACAGAGTTCCTGGTGTCATGTGAAGGCTGGATATCAGGAGGTTCTAGCGACCCGGAAATCGAAGCAGTCCCACTCAACTACAAGTTCTACACAGTAAATGATGACGGCTCACGTTCCCTCATCTACTTTGGTAATTCCTCTTTGTGTAGATCATTTTCAATAAAGTGCTGATAAATATCTCAGCTGGACACATGTTTCAAATGACAGATATACACCTTAGATGCAAACCTTAGTGGGACATACATCTTAGTATTTAGACATTTTGTAAATTTAAGTACATTGTAATTTTAAGTAGAAATGTCTACATATTTACACTTTATTTCAGGGAGCTCTGCTGCCATGCCCCCGATGCCTCTTGGTCTTGGACCTGAGGCTAACGATTTTGTTAGGACACTTGTCATTGTAATAGCAGATATCTACGGCTCACAGAGCGAAATGTCTACAACTGTCAAGGTACTATTACTTAATCAGGTCAAGTCTCAATGATGGATAGAACCCCATACTGTATATCTGTCTGCTGTTAGACGTCATGCTGTCTTCCATGTGTCATGCTGTCTTCCTTTTTTGTCACGCTGTCTTCCATGTGTGTCATGCTGTCTTCCTTTTTTGTCACGCTGTCTTCCATGTGTGTCATGCTGTCTTCCATGTGTGTCACGCTGTCTTCCATGTGTCACGCTGTCTTCTATGTGTGTCACGCTGTCTTCCATGTTACATGCTCTCTTCCATGTGTCATGCTTTCTTCCTTGGGGAGTTGCCAAGATGATATCATAAATCACTGAGTTGTATATATGTACAATTTCTGCATTAAGGCATTGCTATTTGTAAAGAAAGACTAAGGTTTTCCCATTAATTGTCATACTATAACCATCTTTAGTTAAAATAAGGTAAGATTCATTTTAGAATATCAAAAATTCAAAGGTACTGTAGGGGTTTCATATGCGTATAACTCGAACACAGGTTCCAAATTCGGTTTGAATGCAACAGGTTTTTATTCGATCACAGCCTCAAAAGTACACGAAGGTTTATACTCGGTTCACTTGGTCTTTCAACCATTCAAAGACACACAGGATTCTATCGATACTTCGAAGCATTAGCAATACCGGACAGTCAAGCCCTGTGCCAGCATGGCTGGTGCAGGAGCCATAATGTGGGAGGGGTGTAGGTGCCCCTGTCAAAGCGAAGGTACGAAAGGTGTGGGTCAGAGCTCGTCCTGGGACGAACTCCCTGAGGTAGCCAACCTCGGCCTCTTATATACCCTGAGCGCGGACCAAGCAGTGTCGACGTGGCACTCCTCCGTAGCGCCGTCTGGAGTGCCCTGCTTGGCTCCGCTACCGGATAACCGAAAGGACATGGCTTAGGTGTTGCCACCTAGTGTCCGTTGGAGGCACTTGCCGCTCTGACTCCACGGACCTTATATGTACACGTATTATTCGTGCCCCTACAGTACTATTTACAGTGGAGGTAAGGACTGTGCCAAACCTGATAACACTAAAATGTAAATAACCAGCATTTTACAAAATAATATCCCAGTCCTGACATAACATAAAATGGTAATAAGAACTGCTCAGTAACAAAAAAGTGGTAAGTTATAATTTAAAATATTGTTTAATGTCCTTGTAGCTTTTTGATATGTGTTCATTAGATCATTAAAGTCTAATTACCACAAATTGTATCTCGCCCTCCACCAGGTTAAAGCCCCAGACATGTCGGGAGCCGGAGGGGGCGCTTCTCTGATGACTGGTGCGCTGGACATGATATCTGACAACCCCAAACAGGCTGCCCAGGTCATCGCCTCCATAGGCTCTGTTCTAAACAGCTCTCCAACTAGTTCAGTAAGCAATCTATGCATCAAACCCTGCCCCAATTCAGCTAGCAGACCACATCCATACTCTATACATCAAACACTGCCCCTTTTCAGTTACCAGACTATTCCTTCACCAAATTCAGTGACAATATCAAAATTATGAAGTTGTATTGCTGTGAAATTCAGCATTTATCTAAGATTTCCATAATTAATATTATTTAAAGTAAAATATCAGTGGGTACACTAAAATTCTGTATTGTTCAATTCTAAAATTTCCTCTCAAAACACTTTAGGTGCACCATGGTGCCCAAATGACATGACATATATCATAGCTGTGTGGTACTGTTATTTCACTGCTGATGACTTGTTGACAAGGTATGTGACTGATTAATTTCAAGTTACACAATCGCATAGCAAGTTTTACAAAATATTTACTTGGTGCTGAAAGTTTTACATCCAATGAGTTCTCCATCTTTAGGCCGATGGTGGAAGCCAAGGAGGAGGAATGTCAAAGGAGGAAGCAACAGCAGTAAGCATCCTTCTATCAAGTATCATGGCAGGCCCAGTGTACATTAGATACGTAGACACAATATCTAGTTTGAATTGACCTATTCATGATGTCCAATGGTGCTCTTGCAGTATTTGATACCAAGCTGGTAATAACTTAAGCCTAAGGTGGCAATCTTGGCTAGAATCTCCTGATATAAAACAACAAATCTATCTTTGCTCATCTTTGCTTATTCTTTTCAGATCCGTGCAAACATGATCAACACTATCTCCAACATGGCTTCCAGTGTGGAGAGACCAGACGACGTGATCCAGCTCACTCAGGCCCTCGGGTCGTCCACCAACAACCCAGACGAAGTGGATGAAGCGGCAGTGGTATGCTGCTTTGTACAACTCCCATTACTTTATGGTGCTGCTATTGGTGCCTGTCATAACCTGAATGTGTGTAAGATACAGCGTGTACAGGATCTTAAACATGGTTGTCTTAAGATGATATCATGGCTATACACAGAACACTGAATAGCACTGGGATACTTTTTCAGAATGCGGCTTCTTCCTCGTTATTGACAATGACTGGAAGTGCTTCTTCCATGCTGAGCAGTGCCCCGGAGGACGCTGACAGGGTGGCCCAATGTGAGTGCTCTCTGTCTCAGGCAGCCTTTCCCTCCATGCTAATTACTTCATAACACACACAATATAACTTTGCCAACTGCTCTATTTTGACTTTATCCAGTGATATATTGTTTGTAATATCTTATTTGATAGTGTCATGTAGTTGAACAGTGCCTCTGACAGAACACTATAATCATGTTCTTTTGAATCTGAATCTTTAGCTTTACTTCACCCTGCTTGAAGCACTAATATCAAGGACTTTTATATTGTATACCCTCATATAACCAAAGTCAGATCACCCCATGTAACAGAGTTATGTTATACTAACAATGGTAGAGTGGTACCAGTCGTAAGTTATCAATTACTTAGCAACCAAGCCCAAAGTCATGTATCCTACACCTCAGCGTTGGTTCACCAGATTAAGAAGCATACACTGTGATTCCCTGCAGCCTTGATGGACACCAGCTCCAGCGTTCTGGCAGCAGGGTCAGCTCCCCCAGCCACAGTCACCGTAGACACTGGCGAGGTGGACGAGGACGCCGCCCAGTCCCCAGAGGAGATCGCTGCTGAGGCAGAAGCCAACGCTGCTGCGGGCGCTGCCGCCAGGGCCGAACTCAAAGCCAAGGTAAACACTTCATCAACTTGAACTTTGAGCTCATCTCACTTACTAAGGTGGGAACCGAGACACAATCTGTACTCATCTCATGAACTATGGTAGGAACCATGATACAGTCTGTATTCATCTCATGTAATAAGGTACTTATGGGTACTAAGGTGGGAACCAAGACAATATAAGAATTTACAAATGTCTTTAAGATGATTACATAGATAGCCGCTGTCTTGTTTGCATCAATACCCTCATCCATATCTTGTAAACCAGAGTCAAGGCACGACCAACACGCTGGCCAGTGTGTCAGGTATGGTCGGGAACTCCGTCCTCAACACCAAGGCACCCGGGGAAGACATGTCCACGCTGAGCAACGCCCAGGGAGGTATGCAGGTAAGCATCCCACATCAATGTACAGGTAGGCATCCACACATCTATGTACAGGTAGACATCCACACATCTATGTACAGGTAGGCATCCACACATCTATGTACAGGTAGACATCCACACATCTATGTACAGGTAGGCATCCCACATCAATGTACAGGTAGGCATCCCACATCAATGTACAGGTAGGCATCCACACATCTATGTACAGGTAGGCATCCACACATCTATGTACAGGTAGACATCCACACATCTATGTACAGGTAGGCATCCACACATCTATGTACAGGTAGGCATCCACACATCTATGTACAGGTAGGCATCCACACATCTATGTACAGGTAGACATCCACACATCTATGTACAGGTAGGCATCCACACATCTATGTACAGGTAGGCATCCACACATCTATGTACAGGTAGGCATCCACACAACTGACTCTATACATCCATCTAGGACCTACACCTTATTACATTTATACAGTTTATTCACAATAATCTAGGGTCATGTCAACAACAGTAAACATTATGTACATCACTCCTCCTCTTGTACTTACACAGCTGCTGTGTTTTGCCTTGTAGTTACAGAAGCAGAAGGCGGATGCCCTGGGTGGGACCCAGGCTGGATCAGCCGGCTCCGGAGTTACAATGCCATCCAACCTCCAGATCTCATCCAACTCTCGCCGTAAGAAGAGAAATGTCAACTCCAACAGCAATGTCAACCTGAAGGTCTGCAGCCTATTCAATGAACACTATACACCATATACCATTTATGTATGGGTCTACCTGACTGGACAAAACCTCATACAAATGTTTGCCTTTTAGAGGCATAGCCATGATACAATTATGGTATGTGCCTTGATAACATAACAACTTTACAATGTATTTACCATTGTCATAGCAGTGTTTCATGTACAGGAACATTATTAACCTTTTGCAGGTGTCAGTCTAAGGTTACCCTTGTGGGTATAAAGTGGTATGGAGAGTGTGTTAGTTGTTAACTGTTGTTATGTGCAGGTGTCCACCTTTACCAGTAACCCCTACTCCTGGGGTGCCACTACAGCAGGCATGGGCGGCGTCATGAACATGACCTTTGAGGATGAGGCCGGAGAGCCACTCAATGCAGACAATGACATGGAACTAAGCTTCTCGAACAATGCAGTAAGAATATATTCCTCTATCCTTCATATTTATTACATTTCTAGATATTGGAGATTGCACTGAATAGCTATTTCAATCTAACGCCTGTGCTGTGTAATATATGTTCTATAGTCTGAGCTGTATGATACATCCATGCTAGTGCCTGTGTGATACATCTGTGCTATAGCTATGTGATATATCCGTGCTAGGTGTGGCCTGTCTGATATATCCGTGCTAGGTGTGGCCTGTGTTATTGACTTAGGTCTTCTTGCCTCCAGCTGGCCAGCCCTGTGGAGGTGATTTATCTGCGTTATGGGTGGCCTGTGTGATTTATCTGTGTTATGTGTGACCTGTGTGATTTATCTGTGTTATGTGTGGCCTGTGTGATTTATCTGTGTTATGTGTGACCTGTGTGATTTATCTGTGTTATGTGTGGCCTGTGTGATTTATCTGTGTTATGTGTGGCCTGTGTAATATATCTGTGTTATGTGTGGCCTGTGTAATATATCTGTGTTATGTGTGGCTAGTGTTATTAACTTACATCTTCTTGTCTCCAGCCGGCCAGCCCCTTGGAGGTGAACCTGACCCTGGTGGCTCACCCTGTGTACGGCCTGGCCTACCACAAGGTGGCAATAGGCGTGGCCAACTCCTCTGTCGTGATGCAGCTCACTCCCCCAGAGGGCGCTCTGGTGTTTGACGTCTTCATGAAGCTGGGTTCTGCCCCCACTCCTTACGTGAGTACCAGACCAGAAACATATAGGGCAACTATACCAGACAGAAGTTACCACATATAAGGCAGCTATATACCAGATAGAAGTTATATATAGGGCAGCTATACCAGACAGAAGTTACCTCATATAAGGCAACTATACCAGACAGAAGTTACCACATGTAGGGCATCCTTCTATCAGTCTGATTATATTTGTCTGCAATTAATGACAACAGGTGGGGGAGGGTGGTGCTAAAAATCATACAACTTTTCCCCTTTAAATTGACTCAGGGCTAGGGTGAGAGTTGTTGGGTAAACTGATTTCTAACCCATTCGGAATTTATGACTAAAGAATTTCAATTGGTCTCATCAGCATTACCGATGACAGATGTGGTTGAAATTCTGTCTATTTCCCTCACAGGACTACGCTTACAGGGCTCTTATCCTTGGTAATGAGACGGCAGACGCAGCGACTAATGGGGTGTACCACATCGTGCCGGGACAGTACGTGCCTGAACTAGGAGTCTACTATGTCGCACTCAGGCCATATGACCCAGGTAACTAGACATTTTGTATCTAATAAATGCCTCATGTTGAATCTAAACTATTGTCAAAACCTTAAGGTACATTTCAAAGCCCCTCTTCCCCTAGTGTTGATTTAAGACACAGCCTTTGAATGGTCCCTGTTCATGCCTGGTCAGCTGTTATCAGCTGCAAAGCTCATCCAGTGCACCAAACATAGTGTAAGTTCTGTGTGTGTATTTTGTCATAATTCCCCAACGTAGAGACAGGTGTTTTAATTAAGCATTGTTATAGGTGAATGATGCTGTGCAAACCAGACTCTTTGCTGACAATGACAGAGCTCTGGGCAGCAGTGTTAGGGTAAACCACATATAGGGCAGCTATACACCTAATCCTAAACCTCTTTGTTGACAATGACAGAGCGCTGGGCAGCAGCAGAAGCAGCAGCCGGGCTTGATCGTAGCAGTGCCACTGCAGATGAGGACCCCGATGCTGCCTCGTCCTCGTCCTCCTCTTCCTCCTCCTCCTCGTCCTCCTCCTCCTCGTCCTCCTCCTCGCGGCGGAGACGGTCTGCAGACAGTGTGTCTGGCAGTAACTCTACTGCTGGAAATGCCACTGGGTACACTATTGCCATCACAACTACAGCATGCAGAGCCTGGGATGATGACCTTCAGGACTGGGTCATCTCAGGAGAAGTGGTACGTGTGGACATCAGCCATCTTTGTTCAAACTCCTGAACTTAGCAATCACAATCCTTTTGACGTACTTCCTATTGGATGAGGTGCCCATGCTAGGTTTTTAGGCATGTTTATTTTGTCAAAATCAAGGTTCAGCAGTCACATGAAATCATGTAGAATGGTGTGACCAAGTTGAAAAGAGCATGCTAAGGCCACTCAAAAAAATAAAATGGTTTCTCATCACCGCGCGCATCATAAAAATCAGGTTTTTTGGCCAAATTTTGATGAAAAACTTCATCAAAATGGATAAAATTGGTCATGTTTGGTATCAAATTAAAGCTGATAATGCCAGCAATGCAGTGGTATAGAAATAACTTACATTTTCCCCACTTCTAAAGATCAATTAATTCTTAACCAATAAGATGTGAATTCTAGCCAAAGAAACCCGTAAATTGTCCAGTATATTTTGGCCTGTGAGTAAGAAAATGATTTCTCAGACCTTGGTGATGAGAAACCGCTTTTTTTTTTTTTTGAGTGGCCTAATCCCCAAGAATTGAAACATTATTCATAATAAGTTGACAGTGTTATCTCTCCCCCCAAGACACCAGAACCACTTAGACACACAAGTGTCAGGGGTGTCTAGTGTCTACCCCTAGTATGTATACATAGACATTTATAGTATATCCCATATCTTGTACATTTACCACAGGACACCGGGACCACTCTAACAGACACCAAGTGTAAGGGGCGGCCTGTTGCTGCACGCTCCAGTTTCGGCTGTGCTTTCATCTCTCCTCCAAACACCATAGACTTTTCGAATGTGTTTGCCAAGTTTGCCAACCTGTCAGAGAACCCTGCTGTGTTCTCGCTCATCATCTCCATCACTCTGGCCTACTTCCTAGGCCTGCCCTTTATATACAGACAGGATGTCAAGGACAAGCAGCGGGTAAGTGTGGCAGTGATAGCTTGATACTGCAGTGTTTAGCTTACCACTCAAAGAGGGCTAAAAGTAGAATTAGCGTTAATGTTATCCCAAAAGACTCATAGTTTTAGTGTAAATAGACTATATATATATACACAGACTACCTTTTTAAAAATCAATTTTTAGAAAAATACCAACCACATAAAATGTTTACAACCTATTAAACAATGAGGTTTTCAGCATGACATTTAAATATATCCCTGAGGTGTTACTTACATTGCTGCATTCACGTATCATAACAAAGATGCAACCCTGGCCCTGTAAGAGCCATTGTCATAGCATTACTCTGGTATTAGTGATGATTATGTGGCATGTTTCTTTTTTATAGTGGAAGTTTGACGAGCTTGATGACAACGACATTGATGATAACTACTTCTACAAGATTATTGTAGAGACAGGTCTGAAGAGGAATGCGGGAACCACCTCCAACATATCCTTCATGCTCTATGGCCGCTTCGCAGAGACCGGCAAGAGGCGCATGGTTCCAAAAAACAGAAAAGTATGTTTTGCACTGGGTAAATCACGTGACTGGACCAAAGAAAAAACATTGTGCCTTGTTCAGTACACTCTTGTACACCGTCTATTATACATAGCCATAGAAGCTGGAGAGAGAAACTCTATCATGTTAGTATCCATTAGGCATTAAGTTGTTACAACACAACATTAGATGTATATGGTTGATAATCATATCACAATGGTTTTCAGAACTTTGCTACTGGATCAACACGTTGGCTGCTGATGCGGACATATGAATGCCTGGGGAAACTAGAATACCTGAGACTGTGGCATGACAACACTGGTAAGGACTCCGCCGCAGGCTGGTATATTGACACTATCACATTTGAGGACATGAAGAAAGGCATCAAGTAAGTTTCAATTGCTACTTCTTTTCCTCATTTGAAGTTCTTTGAAATGAGTAAGAATGTATTCCTAACTTTGATATGCTACTCTTAATACCAGTACTTGCATGTCGGCATTTAAACAAAGATTGGACTGCTTAAGATTTATGAAACTTAAATCCTACTTAATACCTCTTAAAGCTCCTTAAATATCATTATGATGTTTTCATGACATGTCTGTGCTTGGCCATGACACCATACTCTGTTGTGTTCTAGGGGAGTGTTCATCTGTAAGAAGGACCTCTCTGTGCAGTCTGACTATGGAAAGACCTTCGCAGCCTTCAAAGCAGCAGGCAAGGAGGAGCGTGGCAAGTTCACCTACCTGCTGCAGAGAACTGTGCGCAACAAGTTCACAGACGGCCACATGTGGGCCTCTGTGGCCCTCATCCCCTACCGCAGCCCCTTCTCACGCACACAGCGCATCTCTGTGTGCATCTGTGCTCTCATGCTCAGCATGATCACCAGCATGATGTTCTACAAGACTGAGGACAACGTGGAGACACCTTACCAGATCACACTGGGACCCATCAAGTTCACCCTGCAGCAGCTGTGGGTGGGCTTTATCAGCGCCATCATAGCCGTGCCACCCACCATGTTCATAGTGCAGGTAAGTGTTGTGTTCATAGTGCAGGTAGGTGGCATGTTCATAGTGCAGGCATGTTGCATGTTCATAGGGCAAGCATGTAGCCCAGCATGGCCATGGTGTAGGTATCTACACAAATAACTTTGTTGCACATTTCTCTTTATTGAGATATATCTCCTATTTTTCTATTGCAACATACCATCACATTGAGTAGCGCAATAACTTATTCAATAGATTATATGAAACACATGATATTTTTTTACGTCAGATTGTGTTCACTATCCCCTTTTATGTGGTATAATTACAATTTTCCTATTTTCTACCATAAAGTTCCCTGTGTACATGAATGCATTGGTGTAATTCTAAAGGATTTCATAGCACACTAAAAATAGATCAGTCTAGAGGTGTTTGGGTAAAAGGTGCTTCTATGTCAACATTGTTGTACAGTACATGGTTTTAGTCATTAGAATTGTGAGTGAGCTGACGCCCACCCTGCGGTGTGGTGTGTGACTGTGTGCTGTAAGTAGGGAGGTAGTAAGGCTGTGTGAACCTGCAGGTGTACAGGGGAGTGAACGCCGAGGACAGCCAGCGGGACGAGATAGAGCTCCGTATGATGATGGGACACAGCTACGATGCCATTGTCAAAAAGCAGAGGTCAGCCTGGAACTTTGGATTTGGGCTTTACGATGATGTCAGTGTCAGCGATATGAGCTGCCTAGATGTAAGTCACTTGTCCTGTTGTTTTCTAATTCTCTGATACATCAACATGGCTATTCAGGAATACTATAATTGCCATGAATTAACCATCTAGAATACCCAAAGTTTTTTCAGATTAATGTCCTTATCTTTATGTAAATATGTTTTTATTAAAATACTTTGGAACAATGCCAGTCTTCAGCAAAGTTTCTCTCAGCCTCTCTTATTTCTTACCTTCATTGCGCTTAATTACTCCAGGATAGTGATGAGGAGAGTACGGTGGGAGACAGAGGAAACAAAGATGGCGGCCCTGAAGAAGAGATAGACTATGACGCCAACTCAATGTTCTCTGACTGGAGTGATGTGGTGGATGATGTAAGTACAACAACTCAGGCAGACAGATGAGACAGCTTAGTAAGACTCTGACTCAATTCTCAGCCATTACTCCTGGGCCTTATCTGAAGTGCTATATTAGTGCCTCTACCCCTGTAACTGCTACAAGACCTTATCTGGGGTGCTACATTAATGCCTCCACCCCTGTTACTGATACAATACCTTATCTGAGGTGCTATACTAGTGCCTCCACCCATGCTACTGATACTAGACCTTATCTGAGGTGCTATACTAGTGCCTCCACCCATGCTACTGATACTAGACCTTATCTGAGGTGCTATATTAATGTGGGGGATACCTCTACCCCTGTTACTAATACAAGCGGTATATCACAATAGTACAGAGTGCACAGATAGACCTAACTGGTCACTGATACCTCTACCCCTGTTACTGATACAAGGTAGTACAGAGTGCACAGATAGACCTGACTGGTCTCTGATACCGCTACCCCTGTTACTGATACAAGGTAGTACAGAGTGCACAGATAGACCTAACTGTTCTCTGATGTTCTTTTCATGCCAGGCTGCTGCAGGCCAAGCACAGAATAGAGCCACCCAGCAGCAACAGCAGATGGAGCCAGAGGACAGCACAGGGAGTGAGGCCAGTGGGCTGGACATGCCTGACCTAGACTTAGGAGGTAAGTGTCTGTCCACACAACACACCAAACTACCTCAGTGTACAATATGCGGGGGTTGGGTTTCATGTTATTACTGATTGTACATTACTTTGGCTTTTCTTGAGGTTGTCATTTACTGATGGTTCCTTTCACTAACGACAGCGGTTGTTGAGGTTGGGGATGGACTGGTTGACTGTACCAAATGTGTACTGAATTAATATTGCATAGACCAAGCGACTTGAACCATCTATGAGAACCGCAGCTGATTAGTCCCTGATGTGTCTGTCTGCAATAAAGACCTCATTCACTTCTACATGTAACTCAGGCTGAACCTTGATTGCTGCTGACCATAGATTGGCGACCACCACAAATGCATCAGCTGAATTAAAAGTGCAATCTTTAGATAACAGATCAGCTGTGCTATGGTGTAGTTGTTTGTGTACATGCATGTTTTCTGGTTGTAGATTTGATGGCCACAAACAAAAAGAAGAAAAAAGAGAAGGAGTACAACTCTGATGGGGAGACAGTGACTGGCAGTGAGGGGGACTCTGAGGAGGATTCGGATGAGGAATCTGGAGATGAAACTGATGTAAATGTCCTTCAATACTAAGGATAGATAATTCAATATTAAGGAGAAATGATGACTTAGAAAAAAAAAGTACAGGTGATCATTGCCAGAAATCTGATCAGGAGCTACAGTAATACGCTGATGGGCACGGTGATGATTGCTTTAACATCTTCCTGCTTTCTGGTATTTTGTCATAGATCTATAAATCTGCTTCATTAACTTAATGTTGAATTCCCCATGAATTTCCATGTTTATGTTGGCATGCAGTGGAGGGCCATGTTTGCTGCATGTTTGTGTTGGCATCCAGTACATGTTTGCTGCATGTTTGTGTTGGCATCCAGTCCATGTTTGCTGCATGTTTGTGTTGGCATCCAGTCCATGTTTGCTGCATGTTTGTGTTGGCATCCAGTCCTTGTTTACTCCATGTTTGTGTTGGCATCCCTAACCATGTACTGACATCCAGTGGGAGGAGGAGGAAGAAGAGTTGATCGAGGAGGAGGATGAAGCGACAGTGGCAGCGCGTGAAAACCGGCGTAAGAAGCTGTCGTGGTGTCTGCTGATCAGTGCCTGGACCATCAACATCCTTGGCATAATCGTACCCGGCTTCTTCTGTATCCTCTACAGCATGGAGTGGGGCCGGGAGCGGGCCGAGGCCTGGCTCATAGCCTACATGACCTCCTGGGTGCAGGCCATCTTCATCACTGACCCCATCAAGGTACAACATAACCCTAACTGTAACCCTGGCTCATAGCCTATATGACCTCCTGAATGCAGGCCATCATTGACCCCATCAAGGTTTATACAAAGAGCAAGGAATACTAAGAGAATCCACTGAAAAGCTGATCAGGAATAGTAGCTCCAGATGGGTGGTAACAATGGCCTGTAAACTCTATCCAACAGGGGTACCACTGGCCATAAATTATCAGAAATATGCAGTATTCCAATAACAAGAATTGCTGTTGTTGCCGCGTAAAAAAATGCCTTAGGCATTTCTATACATGGCAACAACCGCATTCAAGACACCAAAAAAGACGGGCTGGGAAGGGGTTATCAGGGGAAGGATGATATTACTTCAAATATGGCATATGAATTCCTTGGGTCCATGTTAGGGGGTAAGGAAATGTGTGTTGCTAGGCAGATAAACAATTACAATAGATGTTGCTAGGCAACCAGCTGGATAAGCAACAAACTAATAGAACCATTGAATTCCTTGGGTCCATATTGGGGGGGTAGGTTAAATTATAATCAACCTTAGGACCATGGAAATGTGCGTTGCTAGGCAGATAAACAATTAGAATAGGTGTTGCTAGGCAACCAGCTGTATTAGCAACAAACCGATAGAACCATTGAATTCCTTGCGCCCATATTAGGGGGGTAGGTATGTTTATAATCAACTTCAGGACCATGGAAATGTGTGTGCTAGGCAGATAAACAATTAGTATAGCCTTCTCTGGGGAAGCAGCCCACCTTATATACAGCCCTGTGGGGGCCACCTGACCACACCACCAGAGCCACCTGGTGTAGATGATTATGTAACACGTTATGAAACCGTCACGCGTCGGTACACATAGAATAGATATACAAATAACATAGCAGTCTTAGCTGCTGGTTACAGAACCATTGAATTCCTTGCGCCAATATAAGGGGGGGTAGGTATGATTATAATCCACCTCAGAGCCATGGAAATGTGTGTTGCTAGGCAGATAAACAATTAGAATAACCATTGCTAGGCAACCAGCTGTATCAGCAACAAACCGATAGAATTATAGAATTTCTTGGGTCCATCGTAGGGGGGGGAGGTATGATTATAATCAACCTTAGCACCAAGGAAATGTCTGTTGCTAGGCAGATAAAGAATTAGAATAGCCATTGCTAGGCAACCAGCTCTATTAGCAAGAAATGGATAGAACCATTGAATTCCTTGGGTCCATATTAGGGGGGGTAGGTATGATTATAATCAACCTCAGGAACTATCAAAGGTCGATATTTATATTATTGTTATCACATAGCATAAATTTGTGTTGTGACAACTTAATCCAAGATGGCAGCACAATCCAAGATGGCGGCGCCCGTTCTGACTTCTGGCGAAGTGCAAACATCATATACCTCGTTCTGGTGGTGCCTGGCGGCGCCACCAGGTGGCTACGCCACCACTTCGGCATAAAAAAAAAGCATTCTGTGTATGGATATTGGGCTCTATCAGCGCAATTCCACCCGTTTAGTATTATTGGCTCTTTGGTACATCCTTACCCTAGCTGCGACCCTTGCTCATAACCTAAAAGGCATGCTGGGTGCGGGTTTAAGCTACCACTGCTGCCCCTGAGTAAACACACTGCTTTATTGCAGTCCACTTCATGTTGGCTTGAATCGTAGAAGTTAGATAAAGCAGGTTGGTTGTCAAACAGCTTCTTTTTGTTGTAACCAGTCTGGAAAAAACAAAACACACAGTAGGTTAATTTTTTACTGATTAAAGGGTTATCTACAACAAATTTCCATCTTGTTTGTCATTACTAATAATCATTTAGGATTACTTAACATCATTGAAATACTAACAAGGGGGGAATCATCACATTGCTATGTTACTAGGTATGTTCTCCCAGCTAGTTTGGCTCAATACTTGAAAAAAATCATGTAATCAGATCTTAATCTCACAGAATAGAAAACAACATTCACTGGAGGTGGCTTGATACCTCATATATTCAATTTGTGTAACTATAACATCCAAGGAATGCCATAAAGTTCAATTTTTCTAAATAAATGAAAAGATTAGGAGTACAGAAAATGTAACATATAACGCTTTTACCAAACCTATCATCCTGTACACCATTTAGTCCTTATTCTTACAACCTCCATTAGCAAGTCCATACAGGGAGAAACAAAAGTCTTTCTAAGCGAAAATACCAGAATTTGGAATGTGATGTTGTTGTTGCAGGTGTGCATCCTGGGCAGCCTGGCTACCGTCATTGTCTGGAGACATGTACTACGAGCAGAGGAAAGGGGTTACAAGCACGATGACAAAGAATTTGACATGCAGTGTGAGTTTTTTTAGCTCTCTTGTTCTTGTTGAAGCATATGGTATATAGAAGCCTGGTAAAGACAGGATGACACTGCCATATGGCGTGAAGTAGTTGTGTATCTGTACATAGTAAGACGTGAATAGTGACAGCTGATGAACCCGGCTGGAGGAGAAGATGCGCCACCTTGTGACTGAATACTCCATTAGTATATTATGTAGTATGTTGTTATCATGTTACTTTGTTCTGTACAATTCATGTGTTAGCTGCTGTGTCTGTAGTATATTACATCTCGTTGTGTTCTGTACCCACCATGTGTTGTGCCTGTAGTATATAACATGTTATTGTGTTCTGTACCCACCATGTGTTGTGCCTGTAGTATATAACATGTTATTGTGTTCTGTACCCACCATGTGTTGTGTCTGTAGTATATAACATGTTATTGTGTTCCTGTAGTATATTGTAATATATCTGTAGTATATAACATGTTATTGTGTTGCTGCCCTCAGTGCCGTCAGACAACCTGATTAACCCGGCACAGCTGGAGGAGGAGAGGAAGAAACTGGAGGCTCGTGCTAAGGCCAAGGTGCTGCTGAAGGAGATGGTGTGGCACATCATCCTGGTCCTGCTTTGCATCTCCATCTCCTTTGGTGGAGCTGGTGACGACGGGCACCACCTGCATGACGGCCTGGAGGACCAGTTTATACACAAGTTCCACCAGAAGGTACACAACTAAAACCCTATAACATTCAACACTCGGTATTGTGTGTTATCACTAAATCATGTCGAATAAGATACTATAACATTCAAAAGGTAAACACACAGCATTGTGTCTTATCACTAAATGGTGTGGAATATGTACAAAGAAGCAGGGATGGCGGGCTACCTCCATCCACAAAAGTGACCACAAGCTTGTGTTACACCTTCCTCCCTTTTGATACTTTAGTCCTCTATACAAGCTCTGTGTGGCTGTAGATAATATTTGCCCATTGATATATAACAAGTCCTTGTTCATTTTCACATCTTCACTATGGTAGATACATCTGTTTAATCATCCCACCTTATAGGGGCATTCTCGATAATCACACTTAACCACATAGCAGACTCTAACAGTACTAGAACTGTGAGCTGGAAATGCTTGGTGATCCTGCCACTTTAATATGTCCATCTTGGCTTTACTCAGTTGTTGTCTCTTGTCACACTAGGCTATAGATCTGGGTGGCTACTTTAACTGGCTGGAGAACTACTTTGTGCCAAACTACTTTGTGGAGACAGATGTGAATGGAAACCAGTTGAATTGGAGGGAGAGAAAGTACTTGAGAGATCTAACCTCCTACCGGGTTGGCCCTGCACGGATCAGGCAACTGCGGATGCCTCAAGGTAAGCCTGAGGGTTCAATTAGGACTTTGGTTGCATAAAAACCTTTCATAGTATGGCATAATGAGAGGAGATAATGTGATGTATTATTATACAAAAGAATCAACAGTTTAATGGCTTGTACGATTTGGTGAGTTGAGGCTTTAACTGGTTTCAATCATGACATTGCTAACAGACCGTCATTCAAATTCGTTACAATTTACAGAACAGTGTCCACTGAATTCCTTTGTGCGTAAGTGTGTGATGATGTATGACCGGTCTGACCATGACAAAGCTCCTTATGGACCTCTCAAACATGTCAACTTCTCCGACCCATTCTCCTATGACAACACAAGGTACAACTTCTACACCCTATTATATTTCAAGTGAAGATTGTGATTGATGAAAAATACACTGTTAGCCCATGTAAAGGCTATGCAGAACACTTTGACCTGATGTTGTAATGATAGAATGCAGCACTGGCAAAAAATGTGCCACTGCTCGGAAATAATGATGTGTACCTGATGGTATAATGCAGTAAAGTCAACTTTTGTATCACTGAAGTTCATTGAACATCTTTTAAACAAATAAGTGCCTTCATTCGTCAGAGTGAGCAGCAGAAGCATGATTTGAGCTTTGTTTGTTGCAGTTCCTGGCTGTACCAGAATTCGGGTACGACAAAGGGCGTCATCTTCATGGGGAAGCGGGCCACGTACGGGGCAGGGGGCTACGTGCTGGAGATGGACATCAACCGGGACATGTCTCTGCAGAAGATTGCCGCCATGAAGCGGCAGCTGTGGGCGGACCGGCAGACGCGGGTCCTCATGCTGGAGTTCACCGTCTACAACCCCAACATTGACCTGTTTGCCTTCACCACCATTGCCGCTGAGTTCTCTGAGGGCGGCGGTATCGTACACTACCACAACATCCAAGTGGTGCGTGCCTTCACAATGGGGGGTCTGGCTGCCTTCGTGTACTTCTGTAAAGCCATGCTGGTCATTTACTCACTTGTCAATCTAGTTCTGACAGTCAAGGCCGTCAAGTTAGTGGGGAGGGTCTACTTCAAAGATGTTAAGAACGTTATGGACTTTGTCATCCTGGTGATCATCATAGGGACTGGGGTCCTGTATGGCATGAGAACAGTCACTCTGAATGAAGTTCTGACAACACTCAAAGAGGAGAACTATAAGAGGTATGCTCCTTTTGCAAGGGTGTCCACAATTGATGACACATACAGGTATTTAGTGGCCTTCGTGAATGGCCTTGTCATTATGAAGATGATCGTTCTGCTGAAGCTTGTGAAGCGTATTGGTGCCCTCTCCCGTACCCTGCAGAACTCTGGGGGTGCGCTGGCCTCCTTCTTCATGGTGTTTATCATCTTCATCATAGCCTTTGGCTCAGCCATGCACCGGGTGTTTGTGGCGAGTATTGAGGACTTTGCGACACTGACCGACACGCTGTGGGGCATGTTCTCCATCTCTCTAGGCAGCTTTGATGTGGAGCCTATGTTGGAGACGGACTTCCAGATGACCTTCTTCCTGTTCCCTCTCTACATGGTCATCATGAACTGGATCATGCTCAACATCCTCATCACCATCATCATGGACAGTCACTACGAGTTTAAATCCTTGCCTATCCCTGATGATGAGCGAGTCATGGGCGAGATGCTCAACGCAATCTGGGGAAATATGAATGATGCCAGCAAGATGTCAGCCGCCATGCAGCCTGCTGGCATGTAATGACAGCACGCAGCACATACTTGTTGTAGTCAGTACCCAACAATATTAGCGGTACAGTCAACTCTCACTTAATGACCATCTCTTCAGCGCAACCACCTCATTTTGTGACCATATTTGGAAAGTCCCAACCATTTTTCAAACATTTTTAAAAACCCTGCGTTAAGGTAACATCTGTCTTGTCATTTATTTGATAACCATGTATTGTGATCTTGTGATCTTGTTGTGTATGCACATTGCTTTATATATAATTATCGCTGAATTCAGAAAAGAATACTAGGTGAACGATGTTATGTATGACTCAGTCATGGAAACCATCAACTTCCAAACGCTAAAATATAAGGTTACAAGTATATGAATAATGGCTAGCCTTGAGAAATTATCAATTCTTCCCTGGTGTATTATATTACAGTCCTGGAACATTTGTGGAGAGATTTTTCGTTTTTATTTTCCAAAGAAAATATCTAGGCCACAACCAACTTCGTGGGCAATTGCACATGAACAACCCAGTCTATACGAAAATCTGCCGGACACCGGCTCTAGCCAGCTAAAGGCCTGTTGGACCAGCAGGAAGTCTGTGTCTGCTGGCCCCAATGGTTGGCTATGATCCTTGTCTACATGCCGTTTTTTACAGCTTGTAAATCAGACCATTATTAAGGTTTCTACTGAGTAAACTATAAGCCTGGATATTTTGTAGAAACTTACCCAAAATAAGACGATTGTAATTATCAAAATGATTTGAATATACCAGTCACCTCTATTCATGATCAGTTCCTATGTAAATTCTAGTTTTATAATAATTTTTCTTAAAACAATCATTTCCTGCAAACATTTAGCCGGGGCCTGCAGAATAACAAATCTGCAGGACCGAATGTCCTACAAGGCGAAAAACTTTTCGTATAGACTGACAACCCTTTATCATGTTTCATTGGTAGCATACAAGGACTGACAGCCTATTAGAGTAAAACATGAGTTTGTTTGCAAGTTGTACCTGTGGGGGTGGTCTGCACTATGTGTCTATGTATAGATGTTACTTTGAACCAACATTCACCACGAATGTGGCATGAATTGTGTGTGACAAAGAGATGACTTGAGTCTCTGCAAAACACATAAGTGAATAATCATCAACTGGGATTCAAAATAACCCAAATCTAATTCTGTAGCTATCTACAACTGTATTCACTGCTCCGTATAAAAGAAATCTTGTGTTGATTTAAATGGTGAGAATCCAAATCCATATATTGTTTAGCATATTTGAATATGTCATA
>OX381717.1:0-7500 GCA_947462335.1 Harmothoe impar | reverse complement strand
TAGGGTTAGGGTTAGGGTTAGGGTTAGGGTTAGGGTTAGGGTTAGGGTTAGGGTTAGGGTTAGGGTTAGGGTTAGGGTTAGGGTTAGGGTTAGGGTTAGGGTTAGGGTTAGGGTTAGGGTTAGGGTTAGGGTTAGGGTTAGGGTTAGGGTTAGGGTTAGGGTTAGGGTTAGGGTTAGGGTTAGGGTTAGGGTTAGGGTTAGGGTTAGGGTTAGGGTTAGGGTTAGGGTTAGGGTTAGGGTTAGGGTTAGGGTTAGGGTTAGGGTTAGGGTTAGGGTTAGGGTTAGGGTTAGGGTTAGGGTTAGGGTTAGGGTTAGGGTTAGGGTTAGGGTTAGGGTTAGGGTTAGGGTTAGGGTTAGGGTTAGGGTTAGGGTTAGGGTTAGGGTTAGGGTTAGGGTTAGGGTTAGGGTTAGGGTTAGGGTTAGGGTTAGGGTTAGGGTTAGGGTTAGGGTTAGGGTTAGGGTTAGGGTTAGGGTTAGGGTTAGGGTTAGGGTTAGGGTTAGGGTTAGGGTTAGGGTTAGGGTTAGGGTTAGGGTTAGGGTTAGGGTTAGGGTTAGGGTTAGGGTTAGGGTTAGGGTTAGGGTTAGGGTTAGGGTTAGGGTTAGGGTTAGGGTTAGGGTTAGGGTTAGGGTTAGGGTTAGGGTTAGGGTTAGGGTTAGGGTTAGGGTTAGGGTTAGGGTTAGGGTTAGGGTTAGGGTTAGGGTTAGGGTTAGGGTTAGGGTTAGGGTTAGGGTTAGGGTTAGGGTTAGGGTTAGGGTTAGGGTTAGGGTTAGGGTTAGGGTTAGGGTTAGGGTTAGGGTTAGGGTTAGGGTTAGGGTTAGGGTTAGGGTTAGGGTTAGGGTTAGGGTTAGGGTTAGGGTTAGGGTTAGGGTTAGGGTTAGGGTTAGGGTTAGGGTTAGGGTTAGGGTTAGGGTTAGGGTTAGGGTTAGGGTTAGGGTTAGGGTTAGGGTTAGGGTTAGGGTTAGGGTTAGGGTTAGGGTTAGGGTTAGGGTTAGGGTTAGGGTTAGGGTTAGGGTTAGGGTTAGGGTTAGGGTTAGGGTTAGGGTTAGGGTTAGGGTTAGGGTTAGGGTTAGGGTTAGGGTTAGGGTTAGGGTTAGGGTTAGGGTTAGGGTTAGGGTTAGGGTTAGGGTTAGGGTTAGGGTTAGGGTTAGGGTTAGGGTTAGGGTTAGGGTTAGGGTTAGGGTTAGGGTTAGGGTTAGGGTTAGGGTTAGGGTTAGGGTTAGGGTTAGGGTTAGGGTTAGGGTTAGGGTTAGGGTTAGGGTTAGGGTTAGGGTTAGGGTTAGGGTTAGGGTTAGGGTTAGGGTTAGGGTTAGGGTTAGGGTTAGGGTTAGGGTTAGGGTTAGGGTTAGGGTTAGGGTTAGGGTTAGGGTTAGGGTTAGGGTTAGGGTTAGGGTTAGGGTTAGGGTTAGGGTTAGGGTTAGGGTTAGGGTTAGGGTTAGGGTTAGGGTTAGGGTTAGGGTTAGGGTTAGGGTTAGGGTTAGGGTTAGGGTTAGGGTTAGGGTTAGGGTTAGGGTTAGGGTTAGGGTTAGGGTTAGGGTTAGGGTTAGGGTTAGGGTTAGGGTTAGGGTTAGGGTTAGGGTTAGGGTTAGGGTTAGGGTTAGGGTTAGGGTTAGGGTTAGGGTTAGGGTTAGGGTTAGGGTTAGGGTTAGGGTTAGGGTTAGGGTTAGGGTTAGGGTTAGGGTTAGGGTTAGGGTTAGGGTTAGGGTTAGGGTTAGGGTTAGGGTTAGGGTTAGGGTTAGGGTTAGGGTTAGGGTTAGGGTTAGGGTTAGGGTTAGGGTTAGGGTTAGGGTTAGGGTTAGGGTTAGGGTTAGGGTTAGGGTTAGGGTTAGGGTTAGGGTTAGGGTTAGGGTTAGGGTTAGGGTTAGGGTTAGGGTTAGGGTTAGGGTTAGGGTTAGGGTTAGGGTTAGGGTTAGGGTTAGGGTTAGGGTTAGGGTTAGGGTTAGGGTTAGGGTTAGGGTTAGGGTTAGGGTTAGGGTTAGGGTTAGGGTTAGGGTTAGGGTTAGGGTTAGGGTTAGGGTTAGGGTTAGGGTTAGGGTTAGGGTTAGGGTTAGGGTTAGGGTTAGGGTTAGGGTTAGGGTTAGGGTTAGGGTTAGGGTTAGGGTTAGGGTTAGGGTTAGGGTTAGGGTTAGGGTTAGGGTTAGGGTTAGGGTTAGGGTTAGGGTTAGGGTTAGGGTTAGGGTTAGGGTTAGGGTTAGGGTTAGGGTTAGGGTTAGGGTTAGGGTTAGGGTTAGGGTTAGGGTTAGGGTTAGGGTTAGGGTTAGGGTTAGGGTTAGGGTTAGGGTTAGGGTTAGGGTTAGGGTTAGGGTTAGGGTTAGGGTTAGGGTTAGGGTTAGGGTTAGGGTTAGGGTTAGGGTTAGGGTTAGGGTTAGGGTTAGGGTTAGGGTTAGGGTTAGGGTTAGGGTTAGGGTTAGGGTTAGGGTTAGGGTTAGGGTTAGGGTTAGGGTTAGGGTTAGGGTTAGGGTTAGGGTTAGGGTTAGGGTTAGGGTTAGGGTTAGGGTTAGGGTTAGGGTTAGGGTTAGGGTTAGGGTTAGGGTTAGGGTTAGGGTTAGGGTTAGGGTTAGGGTTAGGGTTAGGGTTAGGGTTAGGGTTAGGGTTAGGGTTAGGGTTA
Organism: Harmothoe impar; assembly: GCA_947462335.1. Classification (NCBI taxonomy): domain Eukaryota; kingdom Metazoa; phylum Annelida; class Polychaeta; order Phyllodocida; family Polynoidae; genus Harmothoe; species Harmothoe impar. The sequence continues at coordinate 4,894 of OX381717.1, read as the reverse complement.
GGGTTAGGGTTAGGGTTAGGGTTAGGGTTAGGGTTAGGGTTAGGGTTAGGGTTAGGGTTAGGGTTAGGGTTAGGGTTAGGGTTAGGGTTAGGGTTAGGGTTAGGGTTAGGGTTAGGGTTAGGGTTAGGGTTAGGGTTAGGGTTAGGGTTAGGGTTAGGGTTAGGGTTAGGGTTAGGGTTAGGGTTAGGGTTAGGGTTAGGGTTAGGGTTAGGGTTAGGGTTAGGGTTAGGGTTAGGGTTAGGGTTAGGGTTAGGGTTAGGGTTAGGGTTAGGGTTAGGGTTAGGGTTAGGGTTAGGGTTAGGGTTAGGGTTAGGGTTAGGGTTAGGGTTAGGGTTAGGGTTAGGGTTAGGGTTAGGGTTAGGGTTAGGGTTAGGGTTAGGGTTAGGGTTAGGGTTAGGGTTAGGGTTAGGGTTAGGGTTAGGGTTAGGGTTAGGGTTAGGGTTAGGGTTAGGGTTAGGGTTAGGGTTAGGGTTAGGGTTAGGGTTAGGGTTAGGGTTAGGGTTAGGGTTAGGGTTAGGGTTAGGGTTAGGGTTAGGGTTAGGGTTAGGGTTAGGGTTAGGGTTAGGGTTAGGGTTAGGGTTAGGGTTAGGGTTAGGGTTAGGGTTAGGGTTAGGGTTAGGGTTAGGGTTAGGGTTAGGGTTAGGGTTAGGGTTAGGGTTAGGGTTAGGGTTAGGGTTAGGGTTAGGGTTAGGGTTAGGGTTAGGGTTAGGGTTAGGGTTAGGGTTAGGGTTAGGGTTAGGGTTAGGGTTAGGGTTAGGGTTAGGGTTAGGGTTAGGGTTAGGGTTAGGGTTAGGGTTAGGGTTAGGGTTAGGGTTAGGGTTAGGGTTAGGGTTAGGGTTAGGGTTAGGGTTAGGGTTAGGGTTAGGGTTAGGGTTAGGGTTAGGGTTAGGGTTAGGGTTAGGGTTAGGGTTAGGGTTAGGGTTAGGGTTAGGGTTAGGGTTAGGGTTAGGGTTAGGGTTAGGGTTAGGGTTAGGGTTAGGGTTAGGGTTAGGGTTAGGGTTAGGGTTAGGGTTAGGGTTAGGGTTAGGGTTAGGGTTAGGGTTAGGGTTAGGGTTAGGGTTAGGGTTAGGGTTAGGGTTAGGGTTAGGGTTAGGGTTAGGGTTAGGGTTAGGGTTAGGGTTAGGGTTAGGGTTAGGGTTAGGGTTAGGGTTAGGGTTAGGGTTAGGGTTAGGGTTAGGGTTAGGGTTAGGGTTAGGGTTAGGGTTAGGGTTAGGGTTAGGGTTAGGGTTAGGGTTAGGGTTAGGGTTAGGGTTAGGGTTAGGGTTAGGGTTAGGGTTAGGGTTAGGGTTAGGGTTAGGGTTAGGGTTAGGGTTAGGGTTAGGGTTAGGGTTAGGGTTAGGGTTAGGGTTAGGGTTAGGGTTAGGGTTAGGGTTAGGGTTAGGGTTAGGGTTAGGGTTAGGGTTAGGGTTAGGGTTAGGGTTAGGGTTAGGGTTAGGGTTAGGGTTAGGGTTAGGGTTAGGGTTAGGGTTAGGGTTAGGGTTAGGGTTAGGGTTAGGGTTAGGGTTAGGGTTAGGGTTAGGGTTAGGGTTAGGGTTAGGGTTAGGGTTAGGGTTAGGGTTAGGGTTAGGGTTAGGGTTAGGGTTAGGGTTAGGGTTAGGGTTAGGGTTAGGGTTAGGGTTGGGTTAGGGTTAGGGTTAGGGTTAGGGTTAGGGTTAGGGTTAGGGTTAGGGTTAGGGTTAGGGTTTGGTTAGGGTTAGGGTTAGGGTTAGGGTTAGGGTTAGGGTTAGGGTTAGGGTTAGGGTTAGGGTTAGGGTTAGGGTTAGGGTTAGGGTTAGGGTTAGGGTTAGGGTTAGGGTTAGGGTTAGGGTTAGGGTTAGGGTTAGGGTTAGGGTTAGGGTTAGGGTTAGGGTTAGGGTTAGGGTTAGGGTTAGGGTTAGGGTTAGGGTTAGGGTTAGGGTTAGGGTTAGGGTTAGGGTTAGGGTTAGGGTTAGGGTTAGGGTTAGGGTTAGGGTTAGGGTTAGGGTTAGGGTTAGGGTTAGGGTTAGGGTTAGGGTTAGGGTTAGGGTTAGGGTTAGGGTTAGGGTTAGGGTTAGGGTTAGGGTTAGGGTTAGGGTTAGGGTTAGGGTTAGGGTTAGGGTTAGGGTTAGGGTTAGGGTTAGGGTTAGGGTTAGGGTTAGGGTTAGGGTTAGGGTTAGGGTTAGGGTTAGGGTTAGGGTTAGGGTTAGGGTTAGGGTTAGGGTTAGGGTTAGGGTTAGGGTTAGGGTTAGGGTTAGGGTTAGGGTTAGGGTTAGGGTTAGGGTTAGGGTTAGGGTTAGGGTTAGGGTTAGGGTTAGGGTTAGGGTTAGGGTTAGGGTTAGGGTTAGGGTTAGGGTTAGGGTTAGGGTTAGGGTTAGGGTTAGGGTTAGGGTTAGGGTTAGGGTTAGGGTTAGGGTTAGGGTTAGGGTTAGGGTTAGGGTTAGGGTTAGGGTTAGGGTTAGGGTTAGGGTTAGGGTTAGGGTTAGGGTTAGGGTTAGGGTTAGGGTTAGGGTTAGGGTTAGGGTTAGGGTTAGGGTTAGGGTTAGGGTTAGGGTTAGGGTTAGGGTTAGGGTTAGGGTTAGGGTTAGGGTTAGGGTTAGGGTTAGGGTTAGGGTTAGGGTTAGGGTTAGGGTTAGGGTTAGGGTTAGGGTTAGGGTTAGGGTTAGGGTTAGGGTTAGGGTTAGGGTTAGGGTTAGGGTTAGGGTTAGGGTTAGGGTTAGGGTTAGGGTTAGGGTTAGGGTTAGGGTTAGGGTTAGGGTTAGGGTTAGGGTTAGGGTTAGGGTTAGGGTTAGGGTTAGGGTTAGGGTTAGGGTTAGGGTTAGGGTTAGGGTTAGGGTTAGGGTTAGGGTTAGGGTTAGGGTTAGGGTTAGGGTTAGGGTTAGGGTTAGGGTTAGGGTTAGGGTTAGGGTTAGGGTTAGGGTTAGGGTTAGGGTTAGGGTTAGGGTTAGGGTTAGGGTTAGGGTTAGGGTTAGGGTTAGGGTTAGGGTTAGGGTTAGGGTTAGGGTTAGGGTTAGGGTTAGGGTTAGGGTTAGGGTTAGGGTTAGGGTTAGGGTTAGGGTTAGGGTTAGGGTTAGGGTTAGGGTTAGGGTTAGGGTTAGGGTTAGGGTTAGGGTTAGGGTTAGGGTTAGGGTTAGGGTTAGGGTTAGGGTTAGGGTTAGGGTTAGGGTTAGGGTTAGGGTTAGGGTTAGGGTTAGGGTTAGGGTTAGGGTTAGGGTTAGGGTTAGGGTTAGGGTTAGGGTTAGGGTTAGGGTTAGGGTTAGGGTTAGGGTTAGGGTTAGGGTTAGGGTTAGGGTTAGGGTTAGGGTTAGGGTTAGGGTTAGGGTTAGGGTTAGGGTTAGGGTTAGGGTTAGGGTTAGGGTTAGGGTTAGGGTTAGGGTTAGGGTTAGGGTTAGGGTTAGGGTTAGGGTTAGGGTTAGGGTTAGGGTTAGGGTTAGGGTTAGGGTTAGGGTTAGGGTTAGGGTTAGGGTTAGGGTTAGGGTTAGGGTTAGGGTTAGGGTTAGGGTTAGGGTTAGGGTTAGGGTTAGGGTTAGGGTTAGGGTTAGGGTTAGGGTTAGGGTTAGGGTTAGGGTTAGGGTTAGGGTTAGGGTTAGGGTTAGGGTTAGGGTTAGGGTTAGGGTTAGGGTTAGGGTTAGGGTTAGGGTTAGGGTTAGGGTTAGGGTTAGGGTTAGGGTTAGGGTTAGGGTTAGGGTTAGGGTTAGGGTTAGGGTTAGGGTTAGGGTTAGGGTTAGGGTTAGGGTTAGGGTTAGGGTTAGGGTTAGGGTTAGGGTTAGGGTTAGGGTTAGGGTTAGGGTTAGGGTTAGGGTTAGGGTTAGGGTTAGGGTTAGGGTTAGGGTTAGGGTTAGGGTTAGGGTTAGGGTTAGGGTTAGGGTTAGGGTTAGGGTTAGGGTTAGGGTTAGGGTTAGGGTTAGGGTTAGGGTTAGGGTTAGGGTTAGGGTTAGGGTTAGGGTTAGGGTTAGGGTTAGGGTTAGGGTTAGGGTTAGGGTTAGGGTTAGGGTTAGGGTTAGGGTTAGGGTTAGGGTTAGGGTTAGGGTTAGGGTTAGGGTTAGGGTTAGGGTTAGGGTTAGGGTTAGGGTTAGGGTTAGGGTTAGGGTTAGGGTTAGGGTTAGGGTTAGGGTTAGGGTTAGGGTTAGGGTTAGGGTTAGGGTTAGGGTTAGGGTTAGGGTTAGGGTTAGGGTTAGGGTTAGGGTTAGGGTTAGGGTTAGGGTTAGGGTTAGGGTTAGGGTTAGGGTTAGGGTTAGGGTTAGGGTTAGGGTTAGGGTTAGGGTTAGGGTTAGGGTTAGGGTTAGGGTTAGGGTTAGGGTTAGGGTTAGGGTTAGGGTTAGGGTTAGGGTTAGGGTTAGGGTTAGGGTTAGGGTTAGGGTTAGGGTTAGGGTTAGGGTTAGGGTTAGGGTTAGGGTTAGGGTTAGGGTTAGGGTTAGGGTTAGGGTTAGGGTTAGGGTTAGGGTTAGGGTTAGGGTTAGGGTTAGGGTTAGGGTTAGGGTTAGGGTTAGGGTTAGGGTTAGGGTTAGGGTTAGGGTTAGGGTTAGGGTTAGGGTTAGGGTTAGGGTTAGGGTTAGGGTTAGGGTTAGGGTTAGGGTTAGGGTTAGGGTTAGGGTTAGGGTTAGGGTTAGGGTTAGGGTTAGGGTTAGGGTTAGGGTTAGGGTTAGGGTTAGGGTTAGGGTTAGGGTTAGGGTTAGGGTTAGGGTTAGGGTTAGGGTTAGGGTTAGGGTTAGGGTTAGGGTTAGGGTTAGGGTTAGGGTTAGGGTTAGGGTTAGGGTTAGGGTTAGGGTTAGGGTTAGGGTTAGGGTTAGGGTTAGGGTTAGGGTTAGGGTTAGGGTTAGGGTTAGGGTTAGGGTTAGGGTTAGGGTTAGGGTTAGGGTTAGGGTTAGGGTTAGGGTTAGGGTTAGGGTTAGGGTTAGGGTTAGGGTTAGGGTTAGGGTTAGGGTTAGGGTTAGGGTTA